>VMDR010024280.1:0-15116 GCA_007922815.1 Macrotus californicus | reverse complement strand
CAAAGGGAAACATTTTTCTCCCATCATAAAAATCTGAAAAGAATAACAAGCATGATCACATGCCCTGACCAGCTCATCTACTTTCTGACAAGTTTTCTTATAAACTTACCAATTATATTGAGATCAGAAATGTCTATACATTTACCTGATTTATTATATGTTTTTAAAATGTAGACTCTGAGTTCATTTTGTGCTTGCATCCTAAATAGCTTTGGCTTCTAATTTTCAAATTTAAGCATGAATGAATAAAAATAAAATTACTTCTTAAAATACAGTTGTTTTCAAATAATACTGCATATATCTAAGCTTTTTTGTTTATGCTTGGAAAATGTTAAAAAATAGTTACAGTAATTATACATATGAGTTTTATTGTGGATTATATTATTTATGCTGAAATAAGAAAGTTTACAAATATTTTACCATAAAGTCACTAAATGTGCAAATATATATAAAATAGAAGTAAATATATATATGAGAGAGATCTTCTATTCTTATAAGGGCACTAGTGCTATTGGATCAGGGTCCCACCCTTATGGCCTTATTTTACTTTAATCACTAATTTAGAGGCTCCATCTCCAAATACAGCTTTCCTGGAGGTTAGGGTTTCAACTTAAGCATTTAAGACAGACACAAACATTTAGTTCATAATATCATCATCCATGGGATGGAATTACTGGGAAAAAAAACAAACAATTTACCTTGCCCTGGCTGGTGTGGCTCAATGGATTAGGCACCAGCCTATGAAGCGAAAGGTCACCAGTTCAATTCCCTGTGAGGGCACATGCCTGGGTTGCAGGCCAGGTCTGCAGTTGGGGGCATGTGAGAGGCAACTAACTGATGCTTCTCTCACACATCGGTGCTTCTGTTCCTCTCTTCTTCCCTCCCTTCCTCTCTCCCTAAAAAATAAACAAAATCTTTAAAAAATTTATGTTTATTTAAAAAGTAGTCCCTCCCAAATGTACCATTATGGACCTATTTAAGTACATTCCAAATATTTACAAAGAGCCACAATTTAAAGAGCGTTGGCTTCTTCCTAGTGCACAGGACCTCTTTGCAACCTACTTGAGTCCCAGCTTTATCCTACCCCCTTCCCGTGGTCTGCCAGGGAGGTGGAAGTGCAGGATGGAAAATCCAAGATCACACAGGTATAAGCAGTTCACCCTAATCCTTTAAAATGATGAAAAACTATTATCTAGGCAGGCCAAAAAGCTCGTTTGCAAAATCTGAATCCCTTTTTCCTAAACTATCAGTTACATTTTTAATTAGAATAAAGGTATTTTGTTTGAAGCACTCTCATTTTTAAATAAATATCTAATCTAGTTAGGTTCCCGGGGATCATAAAACAGCCCTTTTTTTTCCTAAAGATGAGCTTACCTAGATTTTACATGCTTATAACATTTAGCTTTGCTATATTGCCTTATGTATTTGCTTTCTGAGTGCTCTTGTGAATAATTATGCTTCATGTGTAAGTAAATGCATATTTCTGTTTTCCACTTTAAACATTATAGTTTAGGAATTTTATTTCCTAAAATAATTTTAGAAAAATTGCCTTGAACCACAGATCTTGACAACAATTTTTATAACTTAATCCTTACTGATATTACTATTAAATAATTATCCTAATATTAATATTTCACTCATCACCCACACCTCATTAATTGAAAAGCACTCAGGTTTTTTAACCTTCCCATTACATTTCTGAGAGAGTTTTCTATTCACAGAGTTTTTGAAAGTGAGGAAGTAATTTACTGGACTGTTTTATATTTTCTTTTGTTTGATTTAATTTAAGACAAAACATATTTCTGGAATGGGCTATTGCAAAGCAATTGTGTCAAAAGCAAAGTATCTAATAACCTCTTCACTGTGTATGCCACAGCTCACTATTAAAACATTTGTCCTGAGTATTAAAATGACATACAGAGTGATGTTTATTGCTCTGGAGTAAAAAGCCCTGCCTGTTGTTTTTCCAGAAACTCTTTGTTTTGTCTCAATGCACACTTGGCTTTGCTCCCCGAAATGATTTCCATTTCTTGAGGCGAGGTCTCCTAGATACACCATCCACTATCCACCCACTTCTTGTCTTATATACATCAAACAATGCAGAAATCGTTGGAGTATATTATTTTTAAAAACAGGTCTGGTACTTTCTTGGCTCTTTGGTAACTGTTATTATTGGAATTTTTACAATTTTATGGAATTCAAAGGGACCCTACAATTTCCTTGAGTGTAGGATTTCTTCTTTCCTGTGTTTTTATGCCACAAAACTGAGTTTCAAAGAGAAACACGAGAAACACTCTTCTCTCTGCAAGGAATTAAAGGGCCTCAGCAAATTCCTAATCTAATTAACATCTTTAACAACTCAGACAATAAATTGACTGCAACTGCTCTTGAAGCTCTGTGCCACCTTGTTAAGTGCCTTTCCAAGGCTGCTGTAAATCAAAGGCGAAATGCTGGGGTCATTGCACATGTTTGTTGCTTGTTCCAATGTGGAAGGCTGATTGCTTTACCAACTGCTCATTTAGACGGGATACGTTTTTAGAAGTGTTCAGGTTTGGAAAAGAGGCCCCTCTGAAGGCACAGGATTATATGCTGGCTCCAGTTCCTTAGGACCAAATCGAATAACCTGGTTACTTAGCTTGTTATAGATTATGCACATTTTTCAAAGAGAATGATGGACAAATTAAAACATAAAAAAGGGTACATGCCACCCTTTAATATTTGATCAGAAATGATGGCATGCTACTGCAATTCTATAATTCCTTTTGTATCATGAATCTTTCTATGAGATAGTCTTGGAGAACTCAGTTTATTCTGTGGTGACAATGGCATTCTTCCAAAATCATTGAGTTATCATTTATACTAAAAGAAGTCAATGTTTTATTTCAAACTGAAATTTTGTACAACTGAGATGCAGACAGAAAGAAAGACAAGTGTTGGTTCATCATTTGAATGTCAAGTTAGTCAAACATTCTATCTTTCAGATGTATGAGTATTGTGGTAGACTTGGCTGAATGAGTTTTTTTGGCCCTAGTCCATTTCACTTGGATTGTATGGCCATCATCTTGGGCCTTTAACCAATGGCTTTTTTAAAAAAGTCTTTTATTTACCTCAGATTAAAGACTCCCTAAAGGATAGACCTATACCTGGTGTAAAACGAAAGAAGACTATTTTAATGGCTAATTCATAAAGAGATTTGTTCCTGGCCAGGTGGCTCAGTTGGTCAGAACATCATTCCATCCCTGGTCAGGGCACATATAAGAATCAATCAATGAATTCATAAATAAGTGGAACAATGAATCGATCTCTCTCTCTCCCGCCCCCTCTCAAAAAAATCAATAAAAGGAGTTTTAACTATTATCACACAATATTCAAACATCAAGTAACTTAGCTGAAGTTTTTATTTCATGTGTCAATAAAATAACATGGAGGGGGAGGGTGGGAGCAGGGAGGGAGGTGGGATTGGCTGGGGTGGGGGGGCGATAGGGGGAAAAATGAAAAAAAAATAACATGGAAAGTGTTCCTGGTCTATTCACAAAAGGGAAATATAATAATAAAGAAAAATTTTAAGAGATATATCCTATCTCAGTCATTAAGGATGTATGAATAGTGATATCTTTGAACAATCATTTTATACCTATTCATTACAAAAAATACATAAATAATAAACAATGCCATTAAAGTTGATATTTTCATATACTGTTCATGGTATTAATAAGGAGCATAATTTTGGGGGGACCCAATCTCAAGGTATATTTATACAAACAATATTAACATCCAGTAATCCCATATATGGATACAATGGAAAAGAAATGACAAAGATGTTTAGAAAAGCATTATTTATAATTGCCAAAGATGGGTGACATGAAAGTGTGTGATGGTGATCAAATGGTTACATTATGAGACATCAACTACATGCATATTACTCGACAATTAAAGTGATAGCCACACAAAACAAACTCGTAGATACAGACAGCAGCACGGTGGTTACTGGGGGGGCGTGAGGAGGAGGTTGAATAGGGTAAAGGTGATCAAATATATGGTGACAGGAGACTTGACTTGGGGTGGTGAGCGCACACTGCATGAAAGAACTGTACACTTGAAACCTATATAATTTTATTAACCAATGCCTCCCCAAGAAGTTTAATAATAAAATAAAGTAATGCTTATAAACATCATATACCAACATGGGAAAAGCTTATGAGCAAATGTGAGGTGAGCAAAAAGCATGATGAAAATTTTGTGCACACTATGGTTACGGATATTTATCAAATATGCACATAAAAAAGATGGGGAATAACACCCCAATGTAATGCTAGCTCCTCTTTTGGGGTAGTGCTTTATGGATATTTTTTTCTTTTCCACTTTCCAAACATTTTAGTGACATGGTTATAGTAATATTATCTTATTATATTTATTTTAAAAAACGAAGCATGATAATTGTTTTAACCCATTATTTGCAAATTAGTAAACAAAGATTCAGTGAAAATAGGTTTTTGGGAAAGGGCCTCTGCCCGGCTTCCCAATAGTCCATAAGTGTGTGGTTATGTCTGAACCATTGTGAGGATGGGAGAAAATGTCTAAGATGAATGAGGCCAAGGACAGGTGAATGTGCCCTGAGAGAGAGTTGTGACTAACTGCAAAGGATTTTACAGTCACTCAATTGTCTGTTTCCACATCTGAGGATGAAGGCTAGAAAATATTTTGTAAAAATACATTTTTATGAAGTGTTTAGTAGTATATGGGTTGAAGCTTGTGGAGAGTCTGATGTTGAAAATGATGGGTAAGTCAGCCAAGAGGCAGGCTGCAAAAGATGAAGGCTAGAATTTTGTTTTTCAGGGTAATATCACAAACATTCCAAATTAGTATTTACCCTCCAGGGTTAGACTGGAGAAATGGGACCTTTAATGTCTGGGTTATCCAGATGAGCTTCTTGTTTCTTGATAAAGTTTGATGGACTGTTATTCCTACATTCAAGGTTACCAGATATCTGAAGTTTCAGGAGTAAGAATGGGATTTTCTCTCTGCACCGTCTAGCTGCATTCATAGAGCTAGTTTGGAGAAACAACATGGAGAATGTAGCCACTCCTGGGGGAGTAATGGATTAAGCTTGACTTTCTGCATAGAATCAACATTTCGTTGAACATTTGTTGCACACATTCATGCCTAAATACATAAATGAACGAACTGAATACATGATTGAACTGCATTTTTATTCTCCTTGTGGGCTCTCTAATATTTTTTCTTATAATTTCTCTAGATGAGAGGGGGGAAGGTTCACAGTATAACTTTTCATTACATGGTAAAGGGCTAGATGGGCAATCTGACCAATGTGAAGATCTGGTTCTTTACAAATAAGAGATCAATTGAAATGATCTGTTTCAAAGAGAGCCCCCCTCTCCCAAACTGGAAGGCATATGCCTTTATGAAAGTATTTATATTTACATGGAGTAAATCTGGCCTCAAGATCAGAACAAGAGATAGACCAGAACAGTTCTCTACTTTCCCCACTTAGATAAATATTGCTTCAATCTGAGGGTTTGGAGGCAGGGTTCAGGATCCACAGGAACTGAGAAAGTACACTGGTTGTCCACTGACTTTTCCAGTGACCAGAGACAACTGGTGATGAGGACAACTTGTCTCAGTGGGAGAAACTAGGGAGTCTGCATCTGAATTAGAAGTCATACAGAACTGGATTAAGCCTACAATTTTTGTGTGTGTGTTTTTCTCTAGTTGTTAAAGAAGGAAAGAAATCTGAGTTTAGTCTGACCTATTGCAAAAGTTACCTCTGTTGATTACTGCTGTAGAGTTTTTCCATAAGTGACTTTTCTAGTTATTTGGACACAAATGATACTATGATGTCTGTAATTCCCTTTTCCTCTTGGTTATATTGATTGCTGCAGATATCATTAGGATCATGAATTAGTGCAACTCATAAATCAGAATGTATCTCCTAACTGCTTCAAAAGCAGTAATTATCTTGAGAGAAACTTCACTACACTCTTCTGATTGTGTGAAGTGCATGGGGTCTGTTTTGTTTTCTCTCCTGGTCTTTTTAATTTGGATTGTTTTAGTGGCCCTTAATTCCTTATTTAAATTTCTTACTTACCCCTATCCAGTGCTCAACATGGTTAAAAAAAATAATCACCTAATTCCATAAGGCTTACCTGCTACTCTTCAGGCTGTCTTTAGTATACTTAGCTGGGCCTGTTTAAAACCTTTTATGCATTTATTAGCTATGCCACTTTCCACCTTGCAGTTGTGGTTACCTACTTACCTGTTTAGGCTAGAGGATTATATATATCCCTGATATCAACATTTTACCAATAAAAACCTCATGTGGGGCTTTGCTTTTTTGTAAGAAAAATTATAAGAAAAAAAGGCTTTGTTTCCTCTTGCTTCCATTAGTGTGTTTATAGATTAAGTTAATAGAAATAGCAAAACATAAAGGACCTACTTTAAAAAAAACTGTATGTGATTGAATCTTTTTACCTATTTACCTTTATTTCATCTTGGACCAGCTTATTTACCTATATCTCTAGCATAAAATGTCATGCTTAATACATGATAAGTGCTCAATAAACCTATATTGGATTGGAATGAAATGAATCTATCAGCATATTCTTAATATATAAAACCATGTACTAAATTTCATGAAAGCTAATCAAGGTTTTCAGACTTTCCTTCTCAAATTATATGCAAATGTATGATCTAATGAGAATCTAGGATGGCCATCAGCAATGAATTTGGTTATAAATATATAATTCATTGGCCATCACACAGCAAATTGCTGAGAACTAAATCACTTTATAAACATATACAGCAACAACCATGTTTATCTCTAGTTTTCAGGAATTGGTCACCCAAACAAAAGATCTGTCTGGACTGTTTTATTTCTTAATATGTAAACTTGAAGTCTTGAGCCTCCCAATTATGCCTAATGAGAGTTCGTAGAGTTACAAGCTACATGAGTGAATTGTTAAATAATCTAATTTAGTAAGAACTTAAAATAGCTATGTTTTAAAAGACTGGCTTAACCAGACACAAAAAGACCACATATTGTACTATTCCATTTATAGGTATTGTCTAGAAAAGTCAGAGAGACAGAAAGTAGACCAGTGGTTGTCCATGGCTGTGGGCAGGGGCAGGAATGAACTCTAAGGGGGCCCAGGGAGGTCTTACAGGGCAATGGAAAGTTCAGGAACAGAACTCTGATGATGGCTGCATAACTTGGCAAATTTACTAAAATTTTTCATGTACATGCAACACACACACATACTAATGGCTTGATTGAAGCATTGTCAAAAATTATATTATTTCAGTGATTTTTCAATAAAATATACTCCATTTAAACTTCTTATACAATCTGTTCTTTTTTTCTCTTATACTGATGATAGAAACAACCTCTGGACATTTGGTTGCTGTTCCTTCACACGTTGGTGGGCATGCCTTATCCTCCGATTTTAAGTCTGTTACTATAGAATTCCAATAATGACAGTTACTCACATGTTCAGTGCAAGGAAATGTAAAATTTATTCAGGTGCATCAAGATCTATAGCACAGAACCTATCATGGTGTCCTGTACATGGTGCACACTCCTGAAATATTTGTTGAATGAATAAATAGAGGACTGTATTAACGTATAGCTGCACAATGAAGATGCTGATTCTGTAGAATTTTCTGTAAATATAGGAAGCTGTATTAAGTAATTCATAACCTACTACTTTAAAGTAGTTGTTTAAGGTTAACATACAGCACAAGTATTTTCAACTAAACAATGTTTTTTATCTGTACACAGTTATTATGAAATATTATTTCTTTCCCTCTCAAAACTTGAATATCACCTCGTGGGATGGGGTTAAAAGTAAGTACAATGTTCCATCAACATAATAGAATACAAAGAAAAACCATTTTTAGAATCATAGAAATAAAGGATTATTGCATGTTCTGGTTTATTCATAAAATGATGTTGGAAAGACCGACTTGCAATTCAGCTTTTGGCAGTAGACTTTTTCAGGAACAAAATCAATAAAAGTCAGGGTACATTAAGGAATTTATGGATCAAACAAAGACATTTTGGCATAAAAAATAAATTAATTTTTATAACCTGAGTTTGACTTATGATAGTCAATTCCATTGAACTAAAATGATATATTTAACTCAGTCACAAAGTGCTAATTTCATAGTCCCTTTCTTTCCCCCAGCTGTTCCTGCGTAGGTGTTAGAGGTAATTAACTGCCATTTTTCTCAGTAATTCAAAAACTGCAATGAATCAAAAAACCTCTGTGCGGGTGATTGTAGTAAATGGCAACACTCAGTTTGTTATGTAGCACATTCTTATTCCAGTTGCTTAATGTTAGGAGCAGTTACCTTAGAATTTATTATTCGTAACTATTAGACAGTTGTTTTTCTCACTATGTACCAACTGAAATCCACTGAGCACATACACATACATACATCCTTGCACCCACATGCACCCACATACAAACATTCATGTGTATTGACACCAAAATAGTGGCATATTGTGGTTGTAAATATAACTGATTTCAGTTTTATGTTCAAAGTAAGAGCCACTACTTCTGAGCACAGAATTGTGTTCCATTGTTCCATCCTTTACATGCAGATATCTTGGGAGAAAATTATGATCATGCACATCCATAGCATTGTAGTAGTACCCTAAAGAAAATTAGGTCTCATCAAAAATTGTAATCTCTGATTCAGAGGTGCTCAAACTTATACTTGACTCTCAAACAAGATCACTAATAACTGCACCTATTACAATGAATCTTCTTGAAAATTTAACTTCTGGAAGTAGTTCCATAATTGGTAGCTCAATGCTCATACCGTCTGGGCAGGTTGCTGGGAGACAGTGGGCAGTTGCCTCTGCACCTTTGATCCTGTGGCAGAGGGAGAGTTCTTAAAACCAAGAACAAGCCTCTCTTTTCAATCACAGCCCACCCAGGAGGTTCACCAGAACCACGGAGAACTTGCCACGTGTTTTGCACCTTGGCGTTTTCTATCAGCAGCATTTCCACTGGGTGCTGTGTTTGCATTTTCAAAGGTTGATGATAAGGAGACTGCCCCTATGTCCATGACCAAAGTCACAATGTGCCTAAACAGGGCATTCCTGTGGCAGAGATGACCCAGAACTATAGAAACGTGCATTTCCTTTCTGTTCTGATGGACTGAAGGGCACCCAGGAGAGCATCCTGGGCCCAGAAGACTATTTTTCAACACACTGTTTTTTCAGGACCTCGCAGAATCATTAGTCAAATCATCGCACTGATTCTCTAACATCTAGTTTGGTAATGTCTTCCTTTCCCACTCTACTGGAAACTCCATGAGGATAAGGGCCACGTTTTTTTCTCTTTTGCTACAATATACACAGTGCCTTTAGCACAGAGTGTAATGCATGGCAGGAAATTGGTACTTGTTGAAGTAAAAAAAAAAAGTCATAAAACACATTTGTGTGGATAAGCACTTAACTGACATTTACTCAGTTATGAACTCACGGCTCGTTCTGATTTTTGAAGCCCACCCATGTACAACGAGCCCGATTACAGCTCCATAGACTTGAGGGTATTGTACTCTCAACAACTCCGCACTTGTTTTTGGAACCTCCAAAATAATGTCCCAGTGTAAAGACCTATTTCAAAAATCAACTTATCTATTTGAATCAGTGTGAAAGCATTTCTTCCTTCTGAGATCATTGGGGGCAATTAAGAACCAACTTCTCTTCAATATTCTCTGTGGCCCTGGGCTTTCAGTCCACAAGTTTTCATTACCTAACCAGTCGAGACTTCAGTCTGCTATATCTCAGTTTATACTGAGTACAGCCCACGCCTGCAGCTTGTATAAACCAGCAAGTCTTTGAAGCACCGTATTCACAGAGAGTAGTGATTCTTATTTTCCTCTCTGCATGGCCCTCGGCTTTAACGGGAAAAGTTATGAACAGTTGTCGTGAAGTGAACGTCGCATGGAGGGTATGCACACCCGTTGGGAACAGATGCTCCCTGTCTTGATTTCTCGCCCCGTAGACATTGGCCCTCAAATCTGAGGATTGTTATTCTGAGGATTTATTTGGCATTTGCGAAGTACTGACGGGGTCCCCTGCACAGAATAAAACATAGGAGGCGACATGCTTTACTTTTCCACTGAGCTTAGAGTTGAGGTAATTATGGTTAGGGTTTTGTGCATGTTTGGAATTTGAAACTGTTGCTTTGTCAGTGTGTTGATTTTATGGTCAGTCTCAAGAGTAAGTAGATTTCAAAAACACAGCCAGTTAAGAGGAGAGCTGGCTGACTGTTAGATAGAAGTATCTGGATAATAGTAGTATTCGTCCCACAAGATGGTTCTGAAAGGAGGGTTATAATTGACTTAAGCAATTTTTTGCTGCCTGTTCTTTTAAACATGTGGCTGGAAAGCCTCTTCTGGTCTCTTAGCTCAAATGCTCAAACATATTCTGTAACAGCCATGTAGCCTGGTCCAACACAAAGAAACTATTGTACTTCATCACTTGCCGAGGTTTTTCTACAAGATCAAAAGTGAAAGCTATTTCCATTTGCATTGGAAATATGCAGTAAACGTTTTCTTGATAGAACTTTTAAGATTTCTCTGTGCATTGTAAGGAAGGCACAATGCAGAATTGGATTGTATCTCCTAAAGCAGTAAAAATGAAGTAAGGATTTTTTTTTCTGAAAGTGTCATAGGCTAATATCAAAGAGACCATCAAACTGTTCAGATGCATATGGGACAGTGTTTAGAGATGGGAAATAGGATTTAGGAATAGAGTTCAATCTTATAGACTGTGAGTTTGTGATAGTTTCAACAAGGGTTTGCTTTAAATTTACCATAGAGTGATTTATAAAGCAAGAGTTTGTAAATCAACCCATTGGGTATAGACATTTGCAGAGGGTATTTATATAACTTAAGAGGAAGAAGTGACTCTAACATCTCTTAAATGAATTACAAGTACCATTTTCCTAACAAAGTCAAACATGTCTAAAGGGATTTTTTTTACACAAGTTTTGATTATATAATTAGAATTTGTAACTAAACAAAAGTGACAGAAACATTGGTTTTCCTTGAATTATTGTATAACTAATTATTGGCACCAGAAGTTTGCATCTTGTATCTACCATACCCTCCCCTCCCCTCTTTATTTATAGGCCCCAGGCACAAAATGGAAAGAGGTGAGGGCTAGTGCACTGACTGGTGTGGCTCAATTGGTTGGGCATCGTCCTATAAAGCGAAAGGTCATGGGTTTGATTCCTGGTCAGGGCATATGCCTAGGTTGCAGGTTCAGTCCCCAGTTGGGGTGCAAATGAGAGAAACAACCAACTAAATCGATGTTTCTCTCCCTCTTTTTCTCCCTCTTTTCCCCTCTCTTAAAAAAATGATTTATTCATTTTTCTTTTCATTGCAATGAGGCCAGCATATAATGTTGTGGCACTGAGGAAAGGAGAGATGAGAAGGAGTCTTTATTATATAGAACTGTAGCATCCTGTTCCCTCTCACATGAATTTAGGGCCAAGTTTATGGGGAATCTGCATCTGGGAAGGAGTCCTGGGAAGTTGGCCACGGCTGCTAGAGGTAGGGACCTGGTGGGAGAGACACAGGACACAGCTATGGAGATATTTATGGAGGGCTCAGGGTCCAGAGGACACATCTAGGTGCCCAGGTTTCCTTGATGTGCATCACTGATGGGCAGGAAAGTTAGGGTGGGCACTGCAGTCCCTGAGAGAGAATAGGAACAGGCCTGGAGCTAGTGCTTGGAAAGAGAAGTTCACAGTCTTTGCAAAGGAGGAACAGAGTGACCAAGGCACATTCAGAGTTGGCAGAGGCCATCATAGACCCTAGGCCTGATCCTCTACTGTTGATCTTATCTTGGCCCAAGATCCACATTCATTTTGAACAAGGCCTGGGGCAAAGTACTGCAGGGTCATTTGCCCAAACATATTTGGTTGGGCACAAATAAGGTGAAGAGCCTGGGGGAGCTGCCTCCCTCACTAGAACAGGGCAGCTCAAAGCAATAATTTTTTCCTGCTGGTGTACAGAAGGGAACCTGTGCACAGGAGTGGGCCCAGAGTTCTCTGGCCTACTTGGGACACAGTGTTATGGGATGAGCTTGTTGAAGCTGCTCACTTAAAGACCATGCAGTAGAACCTGGATGGCGTGGTTGGCTTACTGATGGCTGAGGACCTGCTGAGGGCCTCTCGGTGAGGACAGGCAAGATTTCAGTCTTTGGGCTCCGGTTGTCCTCATGAACTGTCTACTATAAATGTCGGTAATTCATAAGCATCTGTAGATATCAGCATCTGCTTTTCTTTATGCCCCTGTACATGAAACCCTTGATACTAGCTTTTGACAGAACCTATCTTTCACTTGAGGTGGACCTCAATGTCAAGAAATGTATGTTCTCATCTCCTGATCACTCTAAGAATGAATAATAAGTGTCCTGCAAGGGACAAAGAAATGTGAGTCACCTTGAAAGGTTTCAAGTAGCATCTTTGAGGGTTTCTCAGGACGTGCTTTTCATCAACAGGGCGCAGGCTAGACAATATGACAGGCATGTGAGGTGATGGAATCTAACTTGGAAAAACAGAGATACAGCCTTCTTCTGAGTTTTAATGTTATCTCAGTTGTGGTGGCAGGCCAGGAAGTCACGAATGTTTTTTGGGTTTCATATATTGGATGTTACTGAGAACAGAGCAGGGAAACAGGCTTGGATGTTGTAGCTGGTGCTCTGGAAGACATATGACCCAGGAACATGAAGCCCACCCTCAGTGAGGTACTTGGTCTCCATGAGGTCACCAGGACTTTCTTAGCAGAGATGGAGAGCTCCTGAAAATAATGGGACAGGCCCCATCAACCCCAGAAGCTGCTCCAGCCTGGGTTTGAAGAGTATGACTGAGGTCAGGACAACATTCTCAGCAAACTCAGTAAAATAACTCAGAGAATGTCATTAACCAGGGGATTTCTTTTCCCTTGGTGCCTTTTTTTCTTTCACTTTTTGAAGAGTTCTAATAATTTCAGTCTGAATTTTCACTTCTAATATAATTTAAAAACAAAGGATCTTTTAATAGGAGCTTATCTCTCAAACACTCACCTGTGACAAGATTAACAATTTAGCTTATCACTGTATTGCTAATCAAAATCTAAGATTTGCAACGATAGGAACAGAACTGGAGAAATGTACATGCAATGTAAAGTCAGCAAGGAGTTCATTTTCAACACAATACCTATGGCTTGTGTGAAATTCAAAGCAGAAACACATCCCCAGAATCACGAATTTTGAAAGAAATATGAAACTGAGCAGTGGAGAGGCAGCGTACCCTAGAGGCAAAGGGCAGGATCTCTGAGGGGGGTTAAGGATCAGGATTTTAATCCCAGATCCGAAATTTAAACTTGTGGAATCTATTTTTTTGTAAATTTTATTTTTTTAATTTAATTAATTTATTTTTAGAAAGAAGGGAAGGGAGAGAGAGAGGAAGAAAAACATCAATGTGTGGTTGCCTCTCCTGTGCCCCCTACTGGGGACCTGGCCCACAACCAAGGCATGTGCCCCGATCAGGAATCAAACGTGTGACCCTTTTGTTCACAGGCCAGTGCCCAATCCACTGAGCCACACCAGCCAGGGCTAAAATTGTGGAATCTTTTAAAAGTTAGTTAGCCATGCTGTGCCTCTGTTGCTTTCTCTGTAAAATGAGGATAACAATGACATCTCCCCACAAGGTTGAAAAAAATTATTGGACTTTTCTGCTCTCAGTGCAAGTCTTATTCTAAAGGCCTTAGGCTCTAGATATGACCGTAGACTCCCACCTGTCTTCTACAACACAATGTAAAAAGAAAGGAAAAAATATAAAATACGAACTTCAATGACAGCAATGGGCATCCTATTATACCAGTTACTTAAGAAGTGAAGTTGTTTTCCATTCTGGGTTATTTTGTCTGGACAGTGAGATCCAGTGTTTATTCTTCATGGAATCCTAAATGGTCTGGGTTTTCCATCTGCCTTTGGAATGCCATGCCATTGTTTACTACTTAACCAGAAGAGTTTTGCCAAAACCGGAACATTTGGGAAATAAAAGCAAAGCTCCAGACAAATACTAAGACAGGAGTTTCTAACTGGTTTTGAAGGAGGAACTATTTTTCCCTTTTCATTTCTCAGAGGGTCTGATAAAGCATTTGGGAGGATGGGGTCAGGGAGAGAGGAGCCGGAGAGGGAAAATTGTAACAGTGAAGTCTGAGGCGGTGGGAAGATGGGAGTGGGAGGAGATTTAAAAGGAGAGGTTGGAAAGAGGTCCTATACTGTCGACACTGGAAGCCTGGGTAGATCTTTCAGGAATTGGAGTAGAAATGAAGATGGGAAGTGACAGTTTCGCTAAGCTTGGAAAATTGCTGTTAGATTCCTATCTATTGGCTGGGCAAACACTTTGTCACTAAGTCAGAAGACACTAAGTCAGAAGACACTGCTGTTCCCTGTTTTTCTTTTCAGTCAAACCTAATTATTTGAGTCAATGAAAATTGAGGGACTTTGGTAGTGAGTAGAGGAATGTCCTATGGGTTTACCAGTGTGAGGTTTATTTGCTTACCTTTACTGTATAGTTTAGTGTTATATAATTAATTTATAAGAGCCTTTGAGTACAGAGAAATGTGGAGGCATGTAGGGTCCGTAAGGTAGAAAGATTATGTATTATTGCTGCATTTGTGTAGGTTTAGTTTCATGTTAGATATGGCAGAATAGCTCAGTACTTACTTATTTCCCTAAGGTTTATCTTTTTTTAACACAAAGACCTTTTTTTAAATGTCAATAATGATGGATTCCAATATTATTTTTTAATATCAGAAGTTCTTAAAATAACTTCTAATCTAATCTAATGATGCTAAATGACTCTACAGTTTAAAATGACTATCTAAATAACATATTCATAACCAAAGAATGGATCAATAGTGATTAAAAAGATTTTTAAAAACAGAGGTCCCCAAATTGGTGACCCTGTGGCCAATTTTTTTGGCCTATGCAGTTTTATAAAGATTCGATTCAGTTATGACTTTTTAAAATTTAAGATTTTACTGAAAAACTAATACTCAATTTCTTTTGAAGGACCAAAGATCTT
>VMDR010024279.1:0-15118 GCA_007922815.1 Macrotus californicus | reverse complement strand
CGTTTCATGTACTCACAATTGTAAATCTATTTTTGTCCACCCCTGAATGTATTTTATACACTGCACACTCAAGAATATCAAAATGGTTTCATAAAAACATAGTATAAACTTCCTATTTTTATTCTTTATGGTTGCTAAGCTTGTTTCTTTATCTGTCTCTATGCAGCAACCCCCATACACTCAGTTTAAAAGACTTGTCATGCTATTAGAAGAGAGATATTTTCTAGGGATCTCAGTTTCACTAGGTAGTGATTATTACTGTGTTCTGATTGCTTTCCAGAGGAATGCTTCATTTACATTACTTTCTAACACCCCAAGTCAAACAGGATGATAGGTATTTGTATTTACCATTTATTCTTATACTGTTAATTCTTATGGAAAGCTATTTGCCATGCTTTTGCCCATATAGACACTTATGAAATTAAAATCATTCCAATATGATCATGTATGGTCACTGAACATGCTTTTATCAGGGGGGTAGGAGATGGTCTGGAATCTGAGTTTTTCCTTGGATTAAACAGTGCACAGAAGCCTAGCAACTTTGGAGGAAATCCAGCTTACTTTTGCTTGAATGTGCCTAGAAGGTTCCAAATCAATACTTAGCATTAATGTTTTCATTGAAAATTAACACTGCCATGATTGGAAATGTGGATCAGCATCCTGATATTTAGGAGAGGGCTATCTGGTTGGGAAGGTCATTACACTGGAGAGCACAAACACTGGAAGAGCAAAACAAATGATTTGTTTCCTCCAGCAAGGACACAGAGTAAACACTTGAAGTGGTGGTCAACTATAATTTGCTTCTACAGCCAGCAATGCTGGCAACACGGCGGTTTGGATTTATAGCACAGAGCACACACGTAGCAGCGACTTTGAAAACAAAGTAAAAAAGAACGAAGGAAAAATCAAAAGTTACTAGTTCTTAAACTTCTGCTCCTTATCACACGAACCTAAAGTTTTCCCCTCAACTAAAGCAGAAAGTACTCTCTTTGCTGTGCTCAGCATGCCCCTCAGCAGCTCTTCCTAAAAAATCACTCCTCCAGGAAACAAATGATATTTGAGTCTGGGTTATCAACAATCCTTTATTGTTTGCCTGGGAATTTTAAACCAATATACTCCCAGTCTGAACAGAGTAGGCAGGGTTTTTCTTTCCATCAAGGTAAAAAAGAAAAAAAATTAAAAATTGTATTGTTTTCTGTTTGCTTCCAATGTCTTAAAAGGTTCAGTCACTTCTTGAAACCCCCCCAGGATAAACACAAGAAAATCCCTCTCCCCACTAGAATCCCGGGCCCCTGTACCAACCTAAGGCACTTCCACCTTTACAGTATTAGAGAAGGAGCGGCCAGGTCGGATGTACTCCTCGGTGCAGTAGAGGGTACTTAGGGGAAGGGAGCTTAGATAGGAGTAGTCCTTTCCCCTTTTTATTGAAAGTGAAAAGCTGCACACAGTAAGTGCTCACTGTCCCGTTTCCCTATGTATCTCCGGAGCCCAAAGAAGACCCAGTCAGTGAGGCGCCCTCTTCTCTGTCCCATAGACTGCGACCTTCAACCCATTGTCTGCATTATGTGCGGAACTGGAGCGCAGAGCGGTGGCCTCAGCATCACTCTCCACGCCAGGAGAGGCCAAAGGCCCCTTTCGTGACCGGGAAGAAGGGCTTTTGTGAAAACAGAGTTTGAAAAGCCCCAGTACAGCCATGGTCAAGATCACCAACACTACTACTGCTATGCTGACAAGTGTGAAGACGATGGTGGAGGACGAGGAGTCTGAAACCTGGGGAATGTCAGAGGAAGACGTGGAATTAGACATGGGAATAACGCTTCCGGAAGAAGTGATGGCGGCCTTTGGGTTGGTTTGAGGGGACATTTGAAGGGTAGGCATCGTGCTCTGTGCCTCCCATCCAGGAATCTCGGGCATGTATGTTGCTGAACTGCCTTGTCCAGGGCTTTGGGGTTTCTCCTGGACACTGGTTGACCACGTTCTCCTCGGCATGGGGCTGGTTCCAGCGGCCGGCGGGTGCCTGGTGGGCACCTTGGTTCCCCCAGGGTTCGGCTGTCCTTCTCCATTGGTTACACAAGAGCGTCCGTCTTTCCCCAGCACGAAGCCCGCAGCACACTCGCAGGCAAAGCCTTCCAAGTCGTCTAGGCAATCAGCGAGCTCCGCGCATTTGCCAGCACGGAGGTACCCCCCCGGGCAGGGACAGAGCACGGCCCCGGGGGGTATCCCGTCCCAGCGAGCGCCGACCTCGTCCACGATGCACCTGGCTGTGATGGATTGCTGCCCCGGGCAGAGCGCACTCACCTTGGTCCCTGGGGGACTGAAGTCCAGCGCCGCGCTGTGCAGCTGGAAGGGCGCGCGGTAGCTCAAGTTAGAGGCGGCCCCGGGGCGCGGGGCGGGGCACAAGCCCTCAAACTGGTACTTGCACAGGTAGCCGTTGGCGCGCGTGTGGCAGCCCTTCTCCTTCCAGCCTGCCGGCTCGACCCCCCCGGTGGCCTGGAGTCCAGCGCAACTCCTCAAAGTGCAGGAGCGTTGGGGCTCCTGCACCCACGGCAGCGTGTCGATTTCCGACCCGCCCACGTCGGAGGACAACCAGGAGAAGCCCCGCAACGGCTTGTCCGTCAAGGTGCAGTGGGATCGCTCGCGCTCCAGCGCCACCCAGAACAGAAGGTCCTTGGAGCCCCCTCCGGGCCCGGGGCCTGCCCGCAGTAGAGCGAGCACCGCGCGGAGCTCGGCGCCCCCGCGGACAGTGCTGAGCGCCCCGCCGCGCAGGTTGCAGGCCTCTTCGGCCGCCTGCCGCTTGATGGTCGAGTGGTGCAGGCTGTAGCAGGCCCCCGAGGCGGAGCAGCCCGCGCGGTCGGCGGTGGGGTGCTCGCCATGGCTCGGCCGGGGCCAGAAGGCCTGCCAGAGGAAGCACAGGGCCAGAGCCGGCCTCATCTTGGAGGTCCCGCGCTCAAAGCTGCTCCCAACTTAGATCTGTCCCGCCCAGGGGCACGGAGTTGTCCTTAGAGCACGGTCACCGCCCTCTACAGCTGCTTTTACCCTTACTTCCCCCGCCCCACTCCCGCCCCAGCCTCCAGGGTCCCCACCAGAGTCCTGACGGCGGCTTCCCTTCGCCCGCGACAGGAAATGTGTTCGGAGCTCTGCCAGGCCCGGTGCAGCCCTGATTTATTCTGGGGTCAGGAACACAGTTGGCGCGAGAGCACTGGGAACGCAGGCAGCCAGAAGGCCAAACACCCTGCTCACAGCAGGGTAGGGGTGGGGGGTGGGGGAAGAGTTGCTACTGGGGTGAGGGGTATCATTTTTTCACGTTCAGGCAGTTTTAGAACCCCAGATCCCCAAACAATTTGGTGAACACTAACAAGAAGAGCGGGAGAAAAGGAACCAGCTCACAGCCCACGCCCGCCCATTGTGCCTCATCCGGATTGGATTGGTGGAGTTGGCCTCACAACAGTTTGTAATCGGCACCAGCTTTCATTAGGGCTGCGACTGTGGGGAGAAAAAAGTCTTGTGAGAAATATAAGCATCCCCCTTCCCCATCAAAGGCAACACTATTTCACTGCTGGTCTCCTCCTGGGCTTGCTTCTCTGTTCTGTGAAAGGAGATTTAGGAATGTGCCAGCAGCCTAGGCTCCTGATGTGGTCTTTCCTATAAGTCAGCGGGGCAACTGCTCGGCTGGCTGCCTGCTGAGCAGCCAGGAACTGAGGAACAGACAGGAGTCACACAAGGTAACTATGCCAGTCACTCACAGCTCTTACTGAACGCAGGTTCACTCACAGTAGAACATCAACATACATCAATACCCTACTCACACTCTAACAGTCTAAGAGAAATATAACACACACAGCAATCACCGGGGAATAATGAACCCGAGTCCCAGAGTCTCAGTCTTCAGGTCCAGGAGACTGCACGGTGGACCAATATCATCTTGGAAGGAAGGATCTCCAGAGCCAGGTGGGCAACAGGGAAGATGGTGGCAGATGCCAAGGAAGATCAGCGTCAGGTGGACCAGCACTCTGGTGTGGAGCTCGGCTGTCTCAGCAGTGGTCTGGAGCCTTGAAAGTGGTGTGCTCCACCCTCCTGGGTCTCTCGATAAGTGTCTTGGCACCCCTGATGGCAAGTGGGGAATACCCCAGGAGCCTATCTATGGGTGGCCCCGCTCTGTAGACCTAGCTGTTCTGATCCCATGTGCAGGTATCTTGGGTGTGCCTCCTTGCCAGATGTGCCTAGGGTGACTTAGGTAGTTTCCCTTTTGAACCAAAGTGTCAAGGCTGACTGGCAGCCATCTTGGTTGACGTGAGTGACTCCCTTTTGTTTTATATACTTTATGCTGTCTTGACCAGGCCAATGCTATCTCACTGGTCCTGCTCTCCAGAGAGTGCGAATTGCTGGTAAAAGAATTAGAGTTCCTTTTGGGTATCTTAAGTGGGAAGTCCTGTTTCTTGGGAGAGCACTTGCTATAAACATTTGTTTTTCACTTCCCTTTGTTTCTCTTTGACATAGCCTGTGTCGGTACCTTTGGGAAAGGAAAAACGTATTTCTAGGCCCAATGAAAAATACTGGCCAAAGATCTTAACCTTTGGTAGGGTCCCTATCCTTATATTGGTTCATAACTTCTTCAAGCTTATAGATTATATATAAGTGAGTTTGTGGCTTTATTAACGTTTGAGAACAACTCTACCATGTGTGATTTCTATCCTTGAATCATTTTAACATTATTTTCTCCTATGATTAAGTGTCAATATTTGCAGCAGTAAGTTGTAAAAGTCCTTTTTAAGGGACACTAGAGTTCAATATCCTTAAGAAATTAAAATATTCATAACATTATAATGCATATTGTATATTATAAAAAAATACCCTGCAACTTAAAAGACCGGAGAGTCAATTTCTTGAGAACTTCAGTGTGTTTTTTGTTTAAATAAAACCACTTCAACTCGTTTAGGAGTTGGGAATGAAAGAAAAGTGAAGAAAGGAAAGGTTAAACACTGCACTGTCTATGAAAGAATTTTCTGGTTAGCAACTTCGGCATTTCTACCTCATTTTGAGAAATATATGTCTGTCTTGGCTCACAGTGAGCAAAAGTTATAACCAGAAATGCACAGTTTCAACTAAGCCCCCTTGGACATGCTTGATGCTTTTAAATATCTATATCCAGAATGAAAGTGGCCATTTCCTGAATAATGCATACCGCACTTGCGAACTCACTTCGTACTGGATGCTACTGTTCAGGTTGCTGTGGTGCGGTAGGAGGAAGGCTTCGGGACCACCTTTTTATGCTCCGACCTCATTTTAACCTCTACTCGCACTCTGCTACTCTTGAAAACTCCATGTATCTTTGCCAAGGGTAGTAAACACCTTGAATCGTCATCACACTTACCTTGCTTTTGCTGACGGAGGAGGTTTGCAGCGGTCTCTTCTATTCTTGCTGTCTCCCAATTTAAAGGACATTCATTAGTCCTTTATTGCAGATGCCCAAGATTAACCTTAAATGTGACTTTGCATTTAAATTAAGTAACTAATGCCTCATGAGAAAGGAACATGAGAATTGAGAAATCTAATGGAGTAGCTTTTAAAAATCCTTAACCACTTGGGCCAATTCTGTATGCCTTTGCAATCTAATGATTGTGAGTTTGTAAATGTGTCCATATAGCACGGTGTATTTTAATGAAATAAAAACTTTTATAAACCTAAGTAGTCAATAGAAATTTTTGAGATGTTTTTAAGTCACTTGGGGTGAGATGCGGTTTCTAGAGTAAGGAAGGATGAACGACTGGGGAGCTTGCAGTGAATACATGATCTCAGGCTAGGCATTCTGCCTAGGGAGGTGGGGTATTAGAAGAGAACATCTGGCAGTAAAAACTACATATCACTGTCCTAACCATGCCTACAATGATATGAGAGACGAGTTAGAAAAAAATGAGCTTAAAGTAAGGCATATAATTTTGTGATTAATTGCTTTATATTGATCTACATATCACTAAAATGAGATCAAAGGAACAATGAACCTAAGACTCTGGGTGGTGGATCCTTTGGGTGGGAGAAAGGGGGGGATGGGTTGGTGGGGGAACCAGGTGGTGGACGTAGGCTGTTGTTAGAGTCCTAGCTTTTGTTTTGGATAGTGGATTTATAGATGATTTTTCCACTATGAAAAATAAATAAGTAATTTAAAAAGTGAATAAAAGTGGCTACGTCTAAAGAAATGACAAGAATGACACAAACCCAAAATTATCATTAATCGGATTCTGAGCAGCTGAGTTCCACCATGCAAAGTAAAAATAAAATCAAGACGTAGTTACATTTCTATAAGATATCATAGATATATGATGTGTATGTCTTTATTCCCCACACTCTTTTACAGGTAAAGCATTTCTAAATTGTAGCCAATGATTAATCTGAAAAAATACAGTAAATGAAATATTTTCCCATGTTTCTGGACTTTTCACACCGTCTGTGTATTATTGGTAATCGTGTGTAGTATTTATTTGTTCGTTCATTTATACAAGGCTATCCAGGGAATCTATAAGGAAGTATATGAGAGAATATATAAGGAGTACATTTAGTACAACATTTTCAATTTGATTATTAATTTAAAGTATCAGAAACAGAAATGGAGAAAGGTACAATTTTAATAATCATATCCCATGTAATCTCATAAATTTATAAATTATTGATCCTCCCTGAATAACTTCTATCACTATTGAATCATTACTGAGAGAAAACAACACCCCTGTCTTCACATATTTCTGATTTCACTTAAGACATGTAAAAAGACTTTACAGGAAATTGAAAAGGAGACAGCATTCCAATGGAAGAGTATGCTGCTCAGAAGCTAATCTATAGAGACTAAGCATTGTGAAGATTTATAGCCTTTTACAATGGTTTTGAACTGTGCCAAAATGATCAGTGATCAATATTTTTGTATTCTTAACTGAGAAAATTTTAAATCCTATTTCTCAAGTGTCTATTATGTGCTTAAATGAATGATAAAATCTGGTACTTGTATTTGCTAAAAACACAACTTGTAGTTGTCATTATATACATGTCCTAATGAGGATATATGGCTTGACTATTAACCCAACAGATCAGACAGGCTCATAACCTCACAAATTCATACACATCTGATTAGATAAAGACTTCTTTTAGATGACCTTGTATTTAAGACACACACGCATGCATATACAGTCAGTCATTTCAGAATGTACACCACAATGATAGGTGTTTTTCTGGTTTAGTGAACAAAATGACTAACAGAATAAGAATCTTTGAAAGAATTAAACTTTGAGCTTGTTCATTCAAACTGCTCTCCAAACAGAGGCAGTTGTGCCCATATTCCACGTACACTGGACATAATATGAAAAATTATTCTTTGGTCGCCATTATAGAATTAGCACACTTTTCCATTGCCACGTTTATAATAAAGAAATAATGGAGGAATGACTTGTGCACACAAAAGGCTTGTTATAATCCAAATGCCTAACAAGTTCTAGAGTATAAATGTTTGTCTTACTCATCAGATATTTTTTCAAAGAGCTGGTTTATGAACCACACTAAAAAGATCAGTCTCATTACTTAAAATCACATGGTTACACACACACACACACACACACACACACACACACACACACACATACCCTGCACCTGGTCTTTATTTTTTTGACAAATGACAATGAAAGTTAAACTTGTAGTTAGTTAATGTCATCCAGCAAACAAACCACAACTGTGTGTAGTTGGGGGCATCGTGGGCGGGTTGTAGACTTTCTCCTTTTCTAAAATTTGGCATCCGTCTGATCTATGGTATCAGGTGCACAGATCTTGTAGTTCTTCCGGCCTTGTCCTGGATCCTCTTACCTTTCCACTGGATAGTCTCTTCCTCATGATCGCATCTCATATTGTCCTATGGTTTTGGGTATAATCTCTATGCCAGTGATGCTCAAACTTATATCCATACTTTATTCCTGACTGAGCTCTAAATTCATATATCCACCAACTACTTAATATTTCCACTTTGATATCTCATAGGTATTTCAAATTCTTATTTCCTGTATAGAACTTTGGTTCTTTCCTCCTGAGCCAGTTTGTCATCTTGCCTTCATCATTTTAATGAATGGTACATTTATTTCCCAAGATGCCCCTCCTGTATGCACTTCCTGCACATGTTATACTGGTCAGGACTTTTCAATTGTAATTGACAGAAATTGAACTCAACTAGCTAATGCAAAAGGGAATTATTTGATCAATGTAACTCGGAAAGATTCTGGAGTAGTTCCAATAGTTAAATTGTGTACTTCTAAAAACCACTACAGTCAGGAGGTTTTATTACACCAAGATTTGTCTCAGTCCTCTCCTTTTCTTTTTTCTCTTCATGGCTGTATCCTCTCCTGCTTCCTTTGGCCTTTTTCCAAATAACCTCAAACAAGACCAGTGGCAGTTTCCATGTCATATCCTTATGACATTTTACTGAAGGAGAGCGTTCTCCTTTAGCTCCATTAGAAAAATCCTAAGAAAGGATTCTTACTCATCCAGCTTTAGTAATTTGCCAGTCATTGGCTCAATCGCTGTAGCCAAAAAGATAGAACCTAGAGATTAATGATTTCCTTCAGGGGACAGAATCTCTACCAGAAGTATATGCAAGGAATATTCACTTCTAAGTCTCCAGTATCATTTGAATGGATCTAGTTTTATGTCTTCATCTTGATCATCTTACTCTGTCCCTGTCATATCTTCTCATTGGTTTGCCTGCATCTTCCTGACCCCATGGAATCCATTCTTAAGAGTCATCAGGATTATCTTTAAGAACTTTAGTCTATGTCTCTATTTTAGTCTTATGTCTCTATTCTGTGTAAATCCCTTTAATGACTTTCCACTGCTCCTAAAATATGTAAAGCTCAAAATCCTTAGTGAGACCTACAAAATGTTAGCTCCTCTGTCCCTTTCCAGCTTTATATTCTTGTCCTTCTGGTCTGAGATCCATTGCCAGCACCTCAGTGAGCTCTTTCCAGGCAGCCTAATCTCCAGTACCCCAGTGAGCAACCCTTTATCCCCAATCTCCTTCTATGACATCAACTGATTTTGTTTTCTTCATAGCAATTATTAACCTCTGAAATTATCATGTTTGATTGTTTTTCCTGCCTCACACTTAAGTTCCATAAAAAGATAGTACATATTACAAATGAGTAAATGGATGTATAAATGAATCTTCCATCATCTCCCCCCTGCATTTTTAAAAATTGTGAAATATAATATACATATAGGAAAGTGTCTGAAACACCTTCGCACAGTTTTCCAAACAACCGCGAAACCACCATCTAAGTCAAAAAATAGCATAGGGCCAGCTCGTGGTTAACAGCTTCTTTGGGATATGCCCTGTCTGCTCCACTCAACCTAAGGCAACTTCTCTCGAAGTTCTCTGGCATTAGGAGAGGTGGGTTAACTTCTGGTTTGCCCTGACATTGACACTGTAGTTCAGCTGCTTGGTCGGAGAATCATCTTGTGTGGAGTTGGGTTTAGACGCTCGTTTCTCTTTCCCCATTAGGTTATCAAAACAAGTTCAAAATTACCAGGATTGGCAGCAAAAAATCTAAGGGCAAAAGTATGCTCAGTATTCATTTCATGTTTCTGTGTTCTTTCTTCCCCGTTAGATTTCATCTTGGTTGTGTGGTTTGCTAATAACTGAACACATGGAATTTTCTAGCTTTTTCATCAAGAATCAGATCATTATCCCATGGGGCAAGCAGTCTTAGGCCCTTTGACTAGGCTAGTGTGTCTCTTAATACATTGATCTGAAGTACTACTTTCAGAACTGTTGTTAAGAAATTTTTACTGTAACTAAATGGGTAGCATTTTTATTCAGGTTTCTGGACAGCTTACTGTGGTGCTTGATCCAGCCCTAGTTTCATACTATGATTTGATCTTGAAGGATTTGTATTGTAAGTGTGCTTGAACTTCAGGACACGCCTTAAGTCTGAAAGTGTGCCTTTTCTGTGGGTGCCTGCAGAATTTCTACTTCCCAGAGTTAGAAAAGGGAGGGGATGACTCACAGCTACTTAAATTCCAATCCCATTAGGCTTATCTGTTATCACTTTGTAAGTTCCAGGGATAATCAGCATTTACCTTCTAGAAGGGAGGCGGTGGGAACCTTGAAATAATTTTTCCCAGACTTACTATCTGGCCCATTTTAAGGCCTATGCGTGGGATAGATTCACACGCCCCTACATAACAGCTTCTACATTGGCTTGTCTATTCCAGATATGTGATTTATTCTTACTCTTACGTAGCATTTCAAACCCAAGACATTCAGAAGGTTCTTGCCTGACCTTCAGATTTAGCATCAGAGTTTTTAAGATAGCAAAAATTTAGGCAAATCTATTCAATAAAATCAGATACCATATATCTTTATTTCATATTATATCTTTGTTTTATACTAAATTCACATAATATGACATGATTTATTATAGTGGGGAGATAAGGAAAAGTGCTGCTTGCTGTACCACAGTTACAGTACACACATATCTATCTATGAGAAACAAAATCATTATTATATATTTCTGCTAAATTATACCTTTTGCAAATGGTCTTACTGTGGGTTTGGCTTTGTAGTTATTGACAGATTGGAATACTTCATACCAACTTTCTTTCAATAGCTAATATTTAACATTCACGATTTTAGAAACTCAGTATTTGTCAATTTAGAACAATATTTAGAAATTCACAATTTCAAATATGTATATTTGTGAATATGTCACTGTTTAATATTATCCATTCTATACACATTCTCTGGGTATTTATGTAGGTGCCAGCTAGATATCTGACTGAGGAATCCTCTTGAGAATCATAGCTTTCCTGATCTTCTATTTAACAGGCTCACCCTAAGTCATAGAACATAGAGGTGGAGAGCAATGCAGAGTTTAGAAATACGTTGTTCATTATAATCCGGGTGGTCTTGAATGACTGCAGCAATCTTGAGATGATATCTAAATGCACATTCAGAATGAGGCGGGGAGACATGCAGGAGGGTGTAGTGTGCCTCTTCTGGGCTTTCAGTCTTCCTCCCAATGACTTGGAAAGCCAGCAGGAACCCCTTTAGGGAAGAGGCTTTGTAAATCCCTCCTCATTCGCTCCTGGAGCCTCCTTGAGGACCTGCAGGCATATGGAAAAAGCTGATTTCAACACAGAGAAGGTTTCATCCGCAGAGCAGGAAATCCTGTCTCCCTCTGTGTACTGAGAGAATTCAGAAGAGGCTCTGCTGAGTCCCCTTTGTTGAGTGACAGACCCACCATGACTTTGATACACCCTGAAATCTCAGCTCAGCAGTGAGGGGGCAACTCCCCTAGTCATTCTCTGACTCTCTTCAGGTTTCAGGATAAGCTCTGTCTTATCCCTCTTTAAAAATGAAGGGCAAGAATTCAACTTGCTGGCCTCTTGAAAAAAACACCTCTGCCTTTGCTGTTTCTCAGCCCTGCATGGACTCTTCCCCAATCTCCTCTCTCCAAATCTTCTCCACCTGGAAGTCATATATGTATGACTGAAAGTACACACACACACACACACATTTTATAAACAGAATAAATGTAATATGTTTATTTTTAAGAGTGTGTTTATATTCAGGAAGTTTGGTCTCCACAGCATTTGTCAACTGAGATGCCGCAAATGTGCCTAGAAGCATCCAGTGGGTGCTCAATTAGCACTTAACATTAAAATAAAATTTTGGTAAAAAAAAAAAAACACACATAACAAAAATATACCATCTTGACCATATTTAAGTATACAGTTCAGTAGCCTTAAGTATATTTATGTTGTTGTGCTTTGTTGGTGGGAATATAAAATTGGATTGCTGCTTTCAAAGAGTTGTGACAATTCCTTAAAAAATTAAAAATAAAATAATCATATGATTGATCACTTTGTAATTTAAATCTGAGTACAACCCTAACTTTGCCAAATACAGAACCCAATTCTGCGCCCTGTAGTGTAGCATCCCCCAAAAATGTGAGATTAGAGAGAAAAAGTTTGTAGTCACCCAGGTTTGAGGCGCTGACCTCTTCCTTCTCCATCTTCTGTATCTAGTCAGACATTAAATCCACTGACATTTTCCCATCATCCTATTTTTTTCACTTCTTCTCCAATCACATAAGATTGGCTGTCATCCCTGGCTGGTGTGACTCAGTGGATTGAGTACAGGCCTGTGAATCAAAAGGTCACTGGTTCAATTCCCAGTTAAGGCACATGCCTGGGGTTGCAGGCTGGGTCCCCAGTTGGGGGGGGGGGTGTGCAAGAGGCAGCCACACATCAATATTTCTCTTCCTTTCTTTCTCCCTCCCTTCCCCTCTCTCTAAAAATAAATTAATAAAATCTTTAAAAAATAGATTGACTTTCAAATTCTTGCTCATGGAGGCAGTGTCCCTGGGACACCCAAAGCATTATAGACAATGGCCCTGAAAGGGGGAATTCATTCCTTCATTCAACATTTATTATTGGGCCACCTCCCACATTCTTGAAACTGAGCTCCATGATGGAAATACAGTGATAAACAAGATAGAAACATCTCTTTACTTTAAAGGAATTTATGATCACAGAAAGACAATAAGTAAATCAACAGATGGATAGTTTTAAAGTGTTACAAGCGCTATGAAGAAAAACAAAAGGGAGCTACAAAAGCAGATTATACAGGTCATGCACTTAGATTCACTGGTCCTGGAAGGGTCAGGATGCATCACTTAAGCTGAAGGCCACGGGTGAGCAGGTGTCTTGGAGTAGAAACAGGATCAAATCCTACTGCAGGAATGAATGAGAATGGTAGCTTAGCACCAAGTCTTTGAGCCCCAGAGTGAATGTTAGTGCTCCCTTTTCAGAACGGTGGTGAGAACACCGCAGGCAGCACCTGCGTTTCACTTTTATATTTGTATCACCTGCAGTCAACCGAACCCTGAATTCTGAATTCTGTCAGGTGTCTAACCTATAGTCAGTATTTGCATAGGTTTCCTAACACCCAAAGCACCTGGCTTTCAGACTGAAGTTTCATCATTTCATGTCGAAATCATACAAACTGCTTAGTTCAGGTCAAGGTCTTTCCCCAAAGGAGAAATCACAGATACCTTTGGATCTTTCTCTTTCTCTCTTCCATGAACAATTGGTCCCTCTTTTCTGTGGTCCCACCTTAGATTTGTATCTGGAATATATTCTTTGTGCTCTTTCTGTTCCCAGAGCCTCTTCCCTAAGTCACCTTCTATGTCTTCCAAAGTGGGCTCTCTCCACTCGCCACTCTTCCCCTGCCCAATCTGACCTCCATACTACCTCCAAGGTCATTGTAAAGCTTAGGTTACCCCTTTCCTCACCCTCCACACTTCTGCTCCCAGTTTAAAATATTTGCATGCCTTATTTCCCTCTGACAGAATGAGAAGCCTCTGCAATGTAAACACACAGTTTGTATTATTTCCTGTGTGATAGCCCTAGATCCCAACTACTTTCTTAAAATCATTAATACTTTGTAATGGAACTATATCTATACCCTCCAGAGCAAGTAGGTTAATAAACAGATTTCTTGATTAATATCAATAGCTAATAAATTAAGCCCATAGGTGTCCTGTTTTATTGCTAGAGGCTGGTCAGAACTATGATTTGCCTTTTCATGATTAAGATAAAGAACACATGTTTTATTTGATGAATCAGAATGTTCAATTGCATTTGGGGCTAGCATTGTTCGTTTTGAGTCCTTCATCTGTACACAGCTGAGGTCATTTTCCTGAGAGCAGTGTTATTCCCACATTACATCATTACATCAGACACTCCTCAGATATCAGCACACCCATGCGCTTTCCTTTCAAAGCAGTTGGATAGAAAATAGCTTCAAGGTGTAACACTTTTAGTTCTGTAAGTATGAAGCTGATAAAACATGATAACAGGTTTAAACTGTATATACTGTCAAAGGAATTCAAGTACACGCAGGGGTGTCCAACACACAGTCTGCAGGCTGCATGCGGCCCAGGATGGATATGAATGTAATGAATGTAGCCCAACGCAAAAATCATAAATTAACTTAAAACCTTTTTTTTCTCCAGAAGTTTTCATTAGTTTTTGTGTGTATTTAACATGTGGCCCAAGACAACTTTCTTCTTCCAGTGTGGCCCAGAGATGCCGAAAGTTTGGACACCCCTGTTACTTCTTTCTTTTATCTGTACTCCTAGACACAAGAAGAATGGTCTGGAAAACATGATCTTATTGACATGATGAGAGAGAGAGAATTGCTTTTTTTTTTCTTCTTTCCACTAACACAAACTGCAGGCTTAATCCCCAAACTGCAAAGCTCTTGGTGAATTTCCATGCTGTATCCTGAATAGTCAACAAGGATCTATTGTACTACACCTTTTATTAATTTAAAATATTTTGGCCTTAAGTGAAGAAAGCCAAACTCTAGAAACTATTGAATTTAGCAACAACTGTCTCCACCTGAGACAATCAAGATGCGGTTTAGCTCAAATTTGGTTTGGTTTGGATTTTACTCTTAGGGAGTTTCCTTTGGTTTGTAGTTGTCAACCTTATCTCAGGAAATTGCTTCAGTTTTTTCCCATCTCACATACAAAGAAGTAATATTTTTTTCTTTGCCCTATGTTTAAATCTTATCTCTTTTAACTGGTTCTTAACTTGCTTAAAATTACAGCTACCAGGAAGTATAGTGCATTAGATATGAGAAAAATAAATACTTATCATATGCCAAAAATTTTAGTATTCTAGTATTCAAAAAATACACTGGGAATAACTTACAATAAAGTAAACCCTTCTACCCCTTCCCAATTGTAGTGAAATCCTCTACTGATCTCCATTTCTGGAATGCTGGATTTTCACCCATAGGTAATTATCCCATTCCGTGCAGTTTCTTAATCTCAGGCCCCTTGCTGCCTATTGTGATATGTTTCCCTGATATATATCCATCACCTCTCTACCACCTACTCACATTGCTTCTCCAAAAAGGAATTACTTCATTGATTTTTGGCTGTAATATTTATTCAACTCTTAATAGAAAATGTCAGTATGGTGGGAAGGACTTGTCAGATATTTAGAATTTGTGGAAGAGTTTCTAAGTCACTTTCTCTGAATTAAAAAAATGCATCTTCCTGTAAAATTTTAGAGTGTA
>VMDR010024278.1:0-15119 GCA_007922815.1 Macrotus californicus | reverse complement strand
CATATGTTAGAGAACGACAGCCACATCAGACCTTACTGTCCACTATAGGGAGCTATTTTTTCCCCCAAGACGATGAATCCATATAAATATATAAAATATATAAATATATGTATATTAATGTGTATAATTTAGGCTCTCTCTCATTTAGACATGAGTAATGTATACTTCTAGCTTATAGTGCTTAAAAATTTTGATGAGAAGTTTTTATAAGTAATGTAAATTCTAGCATTACAGAGTTTGATATAAAGCTGAGTTCACTTAAAAATTTGGAAAAATTTGGACCAGGTAGGCCTCCGTAACAATGCCAAAGTTTATCAATGGTAATGACTTTCTGTGGATTCAGAGGAAGGGCTTGGCAGCTTTCACAGTGCAGAGACCAGAGGAGAAGGGGCACGACAATCTGGGCTTCACATGCAATCCCAATGGAAGCAATTTATAAGACTTGACCTCTAAATTACCACTTTAACTTTGATTTTGGGGGTATAGAACATTAACTTATTTTTTTTAAGATTTTATTTATTTTCAGACAGAGGGGGAGGGAGGGAGAAAGAGAGGGAAAGAAATGTCAGTGTGTGGTTGCCTCTCATGTGCCCTCCACCAGAGACCTGGCCTCCAACCCAGGCATGTGCCCTGACTGGGAATCAAACCAGCGACCCTTTGGTTCACAGGCCAGTGCTCAATCCACTGAGCCACACCAGCCAGGGCGGCATTAACTTATTTTTGGTATGCTCTATTAACCATTATAATTCTAATGATCAAAGTTTTTGCAATATTGCATATAATTTTTGTTTTATTAGTGTCATAGTAAGGTGATTAGGTCAATGGGAGCAGGAGAACCCTGTACTTTATAGCATGTCGAGTGTGCTCTATAAACATCACTCATTTCGGAAGGATTGATAACATGAGAGCAGGAATGTTAGAGACGCTGTAAAGCATCAGCATGTGTTTTGCTTTTCACTCTCTTTTATTTTTAGTTCTATTCTTTTTCTATATTTAAGTAGCATGTGTGAGTGTAGTCCGAGAAATCTCAAAAACCGATGAAATTCATTTATGAAAAATTCCATTAAAAGAACACTAAAAAAATCTACTGTAATTCAGTAGGAGCCAGGGAGGGGCCTTGGAACAAGTTTGACACTTCTGTTTTTAATCTAAATTTTAACACTAAATTTTTATTGACAGACTTCATGACAGTAATCTGGTACTTAGTTAACCACATTTATACCCCAATAAATCCCACTCCACTGTCTGTTCTCCCCCATGTCCAAACAAAAAGAAAAACAAACTGTCTCAAAATGTTATATTACTGAAATAAATGCTAGAGGCTCAGTAGTTATAGAAATTAACAGTATAATTAATTGTGCTCAAGTTAGCAAGTTGCCTATTTACAATGCAGTTTTAGTTTAACATGGGCTATTTTTGCCTGTCAGTAATGCAGGCTTTAAAGATGAATTTTCTCAGTAGGTGAAACATTTCACTGTGGCTAGCTAGCTGGCTGGGGTCTGCTGGCCAACTGAGCCATATCAGTTAGTTGCTTGGTTATCCAATCACACAGGAAGACCTCTTTCTCCCAGAGACTTGATTCTAACAAAAAACAAAACAAAACAAAACAAATCATGTATGGAAGCTTACACAAACCTTGATCATCAGAATTACAGTGGATATTAGAGTATGCCAAGATCAGAGAAACCCTGGGTTTCAGTTCAGATCCATCCTGTCCAACAGCATTGTTTTCAAGTTCATTGATGGTTCATTTCACTCTCTCAACCACATCACTGCCTGTTTACAAACTATCTTCAGGTAGAAAGATTGAAATCACTGTATTTTTTACAACCTGTTGAGAATTCTTGTAAAATCTTTTTTCCGAAAAGGAATTCTAAAACTTACTGTTTACAGTGGTATTTGGGTATTATCAATGATCTATCAAATCCCAACCTTAGGATCATCTTCTCCAATGAGCCTGCCTTCCTTGTTTGGGAGAGAAGTTTCCATTTAACAATGTACCTTCCTTAATGTGTTTTTTACTTACATGTTATTAATTACTCTAAAAGACCCCCCCTCTTTTTTTTACATAGTGGTGTATTTTAAATACACAACATCATTAAGCTTAGATATCGTGTGTATTAAATACTTGTTTGAAGTAGATAAAACTTTAAGTGCACCTTGCAGATTACTCTTAGAGGAGCATTCAGCAATGTTCACTCCTGAGCATCTGCTCTGTGCAAGACACCCTGTGGGATTCAGCAAACAAATCTTTCCTTAAGGTTTCTTTCTTTCTTTTTAAGTAATAGAAAGAACCAGCATCGGATTTGTCCAATTTTGAAGTTGGCTATTTTTACAAGCTGTGCAAGAAATGAAATTTTATGGCTATATAAGAAATTTAATTTCCATCTCAAAACTTTATTTTGCTTGGTGGAAAACTTTGTTCATTCAAGATGTGTCAAATCAGGATGATTCTCAGTTAATTCAAAGATGCTCCTTTCTTGCCTCTTTACCTGAATTCTTAGTACTTACACAGAATTGAGGCAGCGGAGAGGCAAGGGCACTGGTGACTATGATGTCATCTCTCCACGCAGATAGGTCCTGTGCTGTCCTTGGTCCTGTGTGGTCTCCATCTGCGTCTATTGTGCCTTCCCTGTCCAGCTAGGCAGCCCTAGCAGGTCATCTGTCTCTTGTTTGTATCTTATTGCTTGGTGAGGCTGCCATAAGTCTTCTGTCCTACACAGCACCAGCAGGTAGTTTGATTCGGTGGAACCAGACTCACAGTGGGGTGGGACGGATCCAGACCTAGCTCCTCTCCTGGGCCCACACAGTGAGGCACTGGCCGCCTCTGCTTTTGTCTCCCCAGAGTCATCCAGGGAAGCCCTGCTGCTTTGTCTCCTGGAATCAGTCTAGGGGTGATGGGTCAGGGATTAGACCACTTCTCAGGGAAACTCACTGGAGTCTATCTTGCTTGTTCTCTAACTCTCTCTTTCCCTTGGCTTCTCTTCTTTCTTCAGGGTTTAGAAAAACTGGCCTTATTATTAATCATGTACTCTCCAAATCTTTTCTGTTTTAAACCTGGGCTATGACTATCACACTTTTAATTCTTTTATTCCCTGAGGCGATGGCTACAGCCTCGCCTAGTTGCAAGAAAAAAAAAAGATTGAAGGGCAAAAGATTCAGAAAGCCTATCTGTCGGTACACCTCAGTGTATGCTGGGTTTCCTTAGGGCCCACCAAACCTGCTCCATTCTTCAGTACAGTAGTGCCCCTTATCCACAGTTTCACCTTCCACAGTTTCAGTTAACTGCGGTCAACCATGGTCCGGAATTATTAAATGGGAAATTCCAAAAAAAAAATTCAGAATTTTAAATTATGTGCGTTCTGAGGAATGTGATGAACTGCTCTGTCCCGCCAGGGACAGGAACCATGCCTTCATCAGCATCTCCGTGCTGAATACGCTCCCTGCTGGTTAGTCACTTAGTAGCCATCTTGGTTATGGGACTGAGTATCGGGGCTTCACCATACCTGTGTGCAAGTAACGCTTACAGTCACCTAACACTGCATCACAGTATCTGTCATTCACCTCACGTCAACTCGTCACGTAGGCATGGTATCATCTCAAGAAGAAGGGTGAGTGCAGTCTAATAAGGTATTTTGAGTGACTGAGACCACATTCACATAACTTTCATTATAGCCTGTTGTTAGAATTGTTCTATTTTAGTATCAGTTGTTGTTAATCTCTTACTGTGAGTAATTTATAAATTAAACTTTAGCATATGTATGTATGTATATGAAAGACATAGTACCTATAAAATTTGGTACTATCTGCAGTTTTAGACACCCACTGGGAGTCTTGGGACATGCCTCCCACGGATATGGGGACTCCAGTATTTCCAAGTCAGTTTTCAGCATTTTCATTATGTGTCTGTCTGCTTTGCAAGGTCCACCTATCTGAAGGTCTAAAGTTCTACCTGTTTTATGACACTTGCCATAACAGGTATAGGGATGGATGATTACTGATTTCCTTTCCAAACAATCCAGTAACCTGAGCAAATCAACCACTCCCTCCCTCCTGAAGCCCAAGAATCATTTCTGGAGAATGGGATTGCTGTAAGTTACAGTAGAAAGAGTTAGCCACTGATGCAGTTTTCTCAGTTGGTATAAAATACTAGCCATCATAGTTTTAATGACAGAACTCAGTCTTCCTTTTATGGTTACAGGAGAGAAAGATAATATGAAGATAATTCACTTATGAATGAGATGAGGTTGGATTGTAAATTGGGTTAGACAACAGGGAGACTGGGATTGGGTCTTCATTTGTGCTGATTTTTAGAATGCTCAGTAAACTGCAGGATTTTTACTTGGCTTTGAATTTTCTTTGCTTGTCATTATGTATACTAGCATTTGCCTCAGGATACAACAGCATGTAACACTGTGGAAGACAATACTCTCTACCTGAACCCCATCCATTCACCTAGCAATCTGTTATTTCAAACCTAGGTAGATGTTCAGGTATAGGCCATGTAGATAACAAAACAAAAGCAGTAAACTAAGGCACAAGTGGAGGGCTAAGTGACCCATAAAGCTCAGGTTTTCTTCAGACAGACTCTCAGTAAGCAATAAGGTTATGGTAGAGTCAGAATTCAGTGGTTTGAGCTGAATTCTGAAAGGTCCACAGGATGATTCAGGGCTCGGTCTCTCCAGAGAGTGGCCCTAACAGAGTGGCTAACAGAGAGTCACCTGATGGTAACTTGGTGAATATCTGGGTCTTGACAAGTGCCCTGTGTTGGGGTCCTCTCTCCTCTCAAACTCCCAGAGCCCACATTTGAATTTTATCACATGACAGACATTGGAGCCCTCATTTAATTTTGTTTCGGGGCTGGTATCACCATCCCACTCAAACTTGAGACCATAGATAGGTGACATTGTGTGCTAATCCTCCTGGGTCATCAGCCTGGAGAGGAAATTCGGGTCAACAGAGTAGTCACAAAACGTACTTCTCTGCCCTGCTCCCCCTCAATTTTGAGGTTCCCAAGGGGTATCTTCCATGTTCTGCAAAGCTGGCTATCAGGAAACCACTTGTTTTCCCCTCCTGGTTGGGGTGGCTCTGGGAATATCTCTGGTTGCTGATGATGCCCAAAGCCAAGAACACTGCTGCAGGGGCTGCTGTCAGCGCTGAGAGCTCCCAGAGCTGCTGCTGCTGCCTTGTCCACTCTACCTGCTCCTTTGCTGCATACCTGTGCCCTGACCCTACTGTGGTCTTTGAGAATCCCGTGGCCCCTGCCTTCTCCTTTCTGATACTGAGCATCCGCTGTGCTTGCATTAGTGTGTCTCAACATCAGGGTGCATCTTCTCTCAGGAGGTTCTGCACCCTCTACCAAATTCCTGACTATTCCCCAGTGTAACCAGATCCTCAAACTCAAACTGGAACCTTTGGATATCAAAACACTTGCAGTCGTGAAATCCTGTTGCCAAATATTCTTTTCATTCAGTGGGTTCCCAGAAGCACTCTTCTGATTTATGGACATGTCCCCCGAAGGAGTCTCTCCTGTTTATCCCTTAAGCCTAACTCCAAGCCTCCCCTCAGCCCTGAGGGACTTGCTGGAGTCTAGCATGGCCTTGTTACTCCAAGTTCACTAAGCTGATGCCTAAGCCCTGATGATGAAGGTTTAATTCTCATTGTCTGCTTTAGTCTTCCAGTGTGTCAATGGAGTTAATTTCACCAGCTACCCTATAGGGAGGGTGTGGTTGGAGAGCTAAATCTTGGAAGTAGGTTGTTTGGGTTTGAATCCTGTCTTTAACAAGTTATTAGCTTTGGGGGCAGCTCACTCAACCCCTCTATAAGCCTCAGTTTTGTCATCTGCAACATGGGCTAATGGGATAATTCATGGGTTCTTGTAAATATTCACTGAGGTAATGTATGTAAAGCACAATGCATAGTGTTAGGTGCTTGTGGATATCATAAAAGTTAATTGTAAGTAAGTGGTTATGATGCAGAATATGATTCAGGGCTGCCGTTCAGAAAATTCTGAACTTTGTGTTTTACTGACTGCTAATATTTTATCAGTATTACATTTTTAAATTATGAGATGATTTACGAGGAAAAAAACAGGGCCTTTCCACAGAGGAGTGAAAGCATACAAATCTAGAGTAAGAAAAAAAACAGTTTAATTCTTTTGAACCTCTTCAATAACTGACTCTTGTGTGGGTAATGTAATTACCAGTGGAAAAATGAATAAAAACTCAAGCTCAATAAATTACATTTTCATTGAATTTTTTTGCTTATTTTTTAAGGGGATAAGATTTTGAATTTTTGAAACACCATTTTGCCACTTTCTTTTTTATGCTCTAAGACATGACATAGTATGCATTTTAATGTGTTCGTTCATGTCCAGTTTCAACAAAACTGGGTGGGCATTGGTGCCCCATAAGTCATGTGCTAGGGTGTCTTTATAAAATTTTATTATAAAATGTTTTTTAATATTTATATTGTTAATTAAATGACAATGGATCCTCATAAATCCTGAACAGAGAATTATAGTTCATTAGTTCCTGCTCAGACTTCTTTTTTTTTGTTGTTGTTGTTTAAGATTTTTAAAATTTATTTTTAGAGAGAGGGAAAGGGAAGGAGAAAGAGAGGAAGAGAAACATCAATGTGTGGTTGCCTCTCATGTGCCCCCTGCAACCCAGGCATGTGCCCTGACTTTGGTTTGCAGGTCCACGCTCAATCCACTAAACTACACCAGCCAGGGCCCTGCTTAGACTTCTTATTAGCCAATCGGATTACTTGATTTCTTCTTCTAACATATTCAGATATTTCATGGTAAAGCTTGCTGATGATGCTGATTACTTTCTATGTCTTTGGAGTCACTAAAATAAGAAAGCTCTCAAAGAAGTTTGCAACAATATTGAAGTTATTACCACGTGGTCATTTTCTTGGGGATGTTTTTAGAGCACTTTGTGATAATTAAAAGAAAAAAACCCCTCCTTTTGACCTTCAGTTTCTAAGGAGGCTTTCATAGTAGGGAAAACATATATGGCAACTATAAAAACTACAGTCATAACCTGGTATAAGGATTTCTGCCCCCTACACCCACATGCCCACACTGTGGTCCCCAGAGCTGTTGTGATTGGACATTAAAGAATGATGCAATGACCATCCAAGCAGAGATCAAAATGTCGGGAGCCAAGAAACCCCAAGAGAGTGATCTAGAAGTGCATGGTCCAACAATGTAGCCACTAGCCACAGGTGGCTACTGAGCACTGAAAACGTGGGCATTGCCACTGAGAAAACAAATTCTAAAAAATGTTTAAGTTTTAATTAAGGTTTAAATTTAAGTTGCCAGTGAATTTTTAAAAATTCAGTTTCTCAGTCACACTAGTTACATTTCAGTTGCGCAGTCACTTGTAACTAAGGGCTGTCGGGCAGGGCAGTGCGGCTGTAGAGCGCTGCCGGCATCACCGGAAGTTCTTTTGGGCGCCGCTCATCTCTGGAGTCAAGGGAGATGTAAGAGTCTTTTCTCTTTTTGTTCCACCTTATTCTATGGCACGGCATCCACACCACTAGAGAAATGGGAGATTCAGACGGAGAGAGGGGGATTGATAACACAGATCTTAGAAATGGGCTTTGGGGTGGACAGGGCTGTAGGCAAGGCCCTGGAGAGAAAGCTCCTGCAGCAAGAGGGCCGCGTCCTCCAGGGGCTGCGCGTGCTGATTGTCAGGGCGCGCGTTTAGTGAAAGATCACGGAGTGGTTGTGCTAAAGAAGAAAAATGTTGGAAATAACAGCCAGCGATACAAACCTTTTCATCTTTCTCTCCCATACTACTATTTCCCTGGGATCCAAATGGCATCTTATTTACATTTCTTCGCAAACTTTAGTATTCATATCAATCACCGGGGAATCTTGTTAAAATGCAGATTCTTACTCAATCTGTGTTCTGACAAGAAACTAGATATTCAGATGGCCAAGGATCACATTTTAGGTTGCAAGGATCCAGAAGGTCTAGAAAACATTTGCGCTTGAAACCTTCTATATAAACACTGTTCTAATTACTGGTTTAAACACAGACCGTTACACCTCTCCAGAAATCAATATGCCTTTGGTTTCAGACTCAGACTAGGGAAGTTTGTCTGGGAGTAGGCAGTGGAGGGAGTCTGTTGTTTTTGGAGAAATTAGACTCATTACCTGGAATCCCAAGGCTGGTATAAATATGTTCCTGTGTTTTCATACAGAAGTAGGAGATATTTAAAAATTGAGGAGCACTGCCCTACAGAAAAAATCCATCAAATTTCTTACATAAATAAACAAGTTACATGTTTTGTTTTAGCATTGTTGTTACTATTTTTGTAACACTAGCCCTTTGAACAGAAAGCAGTTTCTATCCAATACTGTGATTTAGAGCTAGTTGAAGAAAGAATCGATTGTAGGTAGAGGCCAGCTATTGATCAGAAAGGGGAATGGGAAACTGGAACATTTCTCAAATAGAGAAAAGTTCAGAATGAGAAGCCAGAAGGCAGGGAAATAACTGTTTGGAAAAATACAATCAGGCATTTTCATAATATTTAGATGCACTATGGGACTTTTCTGCTTCTGATAGAGATGGAGAAGCTGGGACTAGCAGAGGAGCAGAGGACCTAGAAGAAAAGAGGCATCTGTTCCTTGGTTAAGTCCTGCAGGGCAAGCTGGGTTGGCAGAGGAAGAACAGCTGCTGGAGCTGCCCTTAGTCTAAATCACAGGTGGCAAACACAGGGCCCGAGGGCCGAATCCAGCCCTCCACCTTGTTTTATCCAGCCCAGCACCTTGTTTCTACCTGGTGGCAGCGCCAAGCTCTTGCTTCACTGTTAAGGAGTAATTACATTTATACAGTCCTAAAATTACATTTGGCCCTTTGAAGACAACTGCGAGGCTGATGTGGCCCCCAGTGAAAATGAATTTGACACCCCAGGAAAGCATCATTATGTGACTGCTGGGAAGATACAGACCCAAAATGAAAAGACACCTGCTCCATTATATCTGCGCCTATCTAGAGAGGAACTAGGACCAGGTGGAGTAGAAACCTAGTGCTCCAGACATCCACATAAGGTTCATGCTTTTTAAATAAAGAGTTCCATGTTTATGGCAAAATCAAAATCAAGAGGACAGGCACACCATTTAGATTTCCCATTTATTCATGCTCAAGGGAAGCTGAGATACTAATTTTTTCATTTGTTGTTTAATAAGCAAAAACCCTTTTCACCCAGTGGCAGCAAAAACAAACAACAACAAAAGAGTCTTTATATCCGAAAAGTAATGGCGAACAACTCAAACATGACAACATTGTAGTAAAATAATGCACTGTTAGGTTACTGGGCCAGTGTGAGAGAGAGGGAACTCCACTGGCAATCAGGAGGCCTATAGCCAGGCATAAAAGAAAATCAACTCAAGATTTAAGAGAGCTGATAGAACATGTAATGGATGAAACATATGGCCTTTTATCTTCACAGGCTAACTCCATCTATTGTCTATGTCTGGGGCCCACTCGCTCGGATCACTACCACTGGGGACCACATGCTGCTGAGACAGCTACACCTCCCGAGAGGAGATGAGGGGCTTCTGCAGCCACTTCTGGGTTTGCCTTTGCCTGAAATCCTGTTCCTCTTCTCCTTCTTCTTTTTTCCTTAAGGGAATTGGGTGTCTCAGTCATCTCTTATGAATCCCTCCTTTGTGCTTTCTCAGTATACTGATATTTTTTTTCAATTCTTTATAGGTGACAAATGATCTCCGAAACCTTTGCAGGTGTGTCCTCTTCCTCTTTCTTTTTTCCCTTCTCCTTTCTCAGCATCTTCTTTTGCACTTTCAGATATCAACTTAAATGTTATTTCTTGCAAAACCTTTCTCTGATGGCACAGGTTAAAACAGGGCCTGGTACCCGTGCTCTTCCCACATTGTTGTCAAAAATCAAGCATTTATCACACATTTTTGGTAGTTACTGACTCCCTCACAACATTAAACTTTGAGCAGGATCTGGCCTAACTTTATTATGACTATGTGCTCTACTGTATAGTAAACACTATGTCTGAGACATAATAGGTGTTCAATACATAACTGTTAAATGAAAGAAGTAATTCTTTCCCTCTCTGTCTCTCTATCATTAGGCACAGTGCCTACACATAGTAGATGCTTGATAAATATCTGTTGAATAAAGATAATGCTTTAGTTTTAACATGTCAAAGAGTCTATAACTTTATAGGCAAAAGAGTGGCTGATTGCAAATTATTGAGCATCTAGATTCTTATGAAAATTTTTTGCAAAGTGCAAAGATTTTCAAAATAGGGTCAAACTACTTCCATATAACAGATTGGAAATATTTCCACTACTCCAGACTCTGAGCAGAAAAGTGCCAGACATTCCACAGGCCCCTGGGCAAGTGTTCACACACCTCGAGGGCAACCCTACCCTTCTTCAAAGCACAGCCATCGAGTTAGAATAATGTAGCAGTTAGCAGATGAAAACCATGCTTTATTAAAAAAAAAAAAAGAACGTGAAAGGTAAAGCAAGCTGGCCAGTTCTTTATAATTGCTTACTATTTCCCTATTGCATTTTAAAAATGTTACGTTTCAAGGGGCAGCTTTTTAATTTGGTTTAATTTTCTGAGGCAGCACTGCAAATAAACATCACTTAGAGAACCCAGATTCCTGCCAACTCTTCATGATGCTAAGGAGCCATGTGCAAGTGTCTGAGTTCAAATATAACGTAAGACCATTGTAAAAAGAAATCAGGCAGAGTTGAGCTGCACCATGAGCGAAAGCTGTTCTGTTTGCCCAGCGGGGGACCACTGCGTCCACAGCAAGTGGGAAGAAATGAGAATACCTGCTATGGAGATTTGAGAGGGAAATTGATTGCACACATTTAAATAGATGGGCCTAAGATTTTTCCATTACAGTAAAACCCCAGAATTGTAAGATGAGGAATTTAAGGACAAATGCTTTGAGGTAGACACAGGAGGAGGAGTGTGGACTCCCTTTTATCCTCCAGTCTGCGCATCTTGGACGCCAGCCAGGAAGGTTCTCAAACTTCTGGAACAACTGTAAATTTGGGGCAGAGAGTGCACCGAGTCCCTGCTGTGTGGCCTGGGAACCCTGCTTGCTGTTTGCTGCAGAGACCACCTCTTCCAGAGGGAACTCATCTGGAAGGCTGTGGAATCTTGGCTCTGGCCCCATCCATTTATTGGTTGGAGGGAGAAGGTGATGGAAAACGTGCCTTGGAAAAACACAGATGGGTTTGTGAACCAGCAACCTTGTGCTTAACCCTTGATGGCCTAAGGGAGTGGATCTCAGAGTGTGGTCCTGGAACGAGCAGCGTCGGCAACAACCTAGGAACTTGTGAGAAATGAACATTCGCATGTAGGTGCTGACCGTAGACGAACTGAATCAGAAACTCTGGGGGTGGGCCCCCACACTCTTTGTTTCAAGAAGACTTCCAGGTGGTTTGGGCACATCAAAATTGGAGAACTCCTTACCTAAGATGCTCAGAGAACATGAGGAAGATCGTTTACCAAAAAGAATAAGATTATGATGACTCAGAATCAATCTATATTACTCACACTCATGAAGGAAGGGAAAGACCAGATAGTTACAAATATTTTGAGGAGGTATGACGATGTCAGCATCATTAGAATCAGTTCATGTTATGAAAGGTCAATGTAATAGTTAGCTATCACGATGAAGTTGTTGCATAACAGACAAGCACAGCATCTCAGGGGCACACAGTAGTAGACATTTTCCTCCCGAGTCTGCAGGGTTCGTGTGACCTTGGTGGGGCTCCCTGTTGTGTCTGAAGGCTGGTCGATCTAGTTTGGGCTTGTTTGGGGTGACTTGCCTTTGCTCCTGAAACTAACAGGTAACACAGGCATGTGCGTGTCCTGGCAATGGCAGAGGTAGAAAGTGACAAGCAGAAACATACAAGGCTTCTTGAGGTCTAGGCTTTGTATTGGCACACCTGTCAGTTCCATTTCATTCTGTTGGCCAAAGCAAGTCGTGTGTCCAAGACCAGATTCAAGGCATGAGGACCTAGACTTGCCTATGTAGCAAGAGGACACAGTCACAGGACAAAGGCATGGACACAAGTAGAGGTAAAAGATTGAGGTGATTCATGCAATCAACCACAACCAACAGTGAATAAGCTCTCTTGGAATTTATAAGCTGTGCTTGCACAGTAAATCCTAAATGTGAGTTTGACTTAGAAAAAAATGTATCTTTCTTTTTGACACCAAAAGCATACTGATTTTTACTGATTTCACTTGGATTAACTGCATGATTGAAAAGAGTCCTGTGGGTAAAATGCTATCAAACAGCATCGCATGCGATAGAGAAATCATTCTTGAAAGGAAGAGTCAATGAATGTGACAAACTTCAATGTTGTCCTGTTGTGAGAAATTGCCAAAGCCACCTCGGCCTTCAGCAACCCCCACCCTGATCAGTCAGCAGCCATTGACACTGAAGTAAGACCCTCCACCGGCAAAGAGATTACGACTCTCTTAAGGCTCAGGTTAAGATTAGCATGTTTTAACAATAAAGTGTTTTTTAATTAAGGTATGTGCATTTTTAAATACATAATGCTATTTCACATGGAATATTCTACTGGGTAGTGTAAACAAGAATTTTGTATGCATGGGGAAACCCAAAACTTGTGATTCACTTTATTCCGATACTTACTTTATTGCAGCGGTCTGGAACTGCACCTGTGGTATCTCCAAGGTATGCCTGTATTTTAAGTCACTTCGTTTCTCAATAACATACCAAATCTAGTCCTTAAAAGCAAACTAAGGGATAAGACCTTCTTCTCTACTTCAGACTTTCACTCTTAAGTAAACTCCTGACATTCTACAAAAGGTCATCTGATGTATACCTCTGTTTCAAATATAGTTTTCAGGCTAGAACCCAGCACAGCTTTCTGGGTGATTTAATGGTTGTGATACTGCATTCCTAATTAGCTGCTGACATGGAAGTATGCGGGCCCGGGTGGCTTGCCCATGTTCCAGGTATGACCATTGAGCAGAGATTCAATCAGGGAGACTTAAGTATCTGGAAACATACTGCAAGTGCCCAGAGTTAGGGAGACTCCTGCCTTTTCTCCTGTTGGTCTCTTTGAGATGTGGATCCAATGGAAGAAATAGCAAGTAGCTACGGTGTAACTTCTCAAGATGAGCATTTCCCCATTTTGGTGAACAAACATACAATTTCCTATTTGTTTCCTATTTTCATAGGTAATGGGAATGAAATTTTTTTTCTCATTTCCCTGAGTCTTAGAGTTGTTTACAATCTCAAAGAAACCTCAGACAATTTTTAAAAACCCTCTTATCTTCCCGGGTAACAGACAAGGCACCTAAAGCAGTGATATGACTTGTTCCAAGTCACCCAGTTGGTTAGGAAAGGCTAACTGCAGATGCTGTTTTCTCATTACACGACAGTTGTCTTTTGGGAAGGGAGTGTTCATGATTTGATGGATCACGCCCAAAATAGGGAGGGTATTATGGTCTTGAACATTCATGGAATTCAATTTTCCTATTTGTGAATTGGAGATAAATAGTTTTGTAAATTGCTTAGAATGTTTGAGTCAGAAACAAATTCTTTTCTTTTAAAACTGAACAATTGTCATTAAGTGATTTGGAAAAAAGCACCACTGGCCAATCATTTGAAATAAATTCATGTGGCTAATAGTCAAATCTAGTACCGGAATGGAATATCCTAGGAGCAGAGTGAGAGTTCAATGTTTTTTTCAACATCTCTAGTTACCATATTTTGCTGTATATAATGAGCACTTTTTGACCAGATTTTTAAGGGGAAAATATGTATGCACATTATACATGAGTTTAATGATTACACACCTTGCATATAGTAATGGGTATCATAATCCGGTGTATAATGTGGACAGAAACTGTGGGTGCGCATTACACATAGCAAAATGCAGTATTTGTTTGATTAGAAATGTATCTTAAAAAATCCTTTGGGGTACAATAGGAACAGGGAATAGGGGAGTCAGGACTGTTCCAACACTCACAACTAAGGACTCTCAGGGCACCCCTCTATCCCCTTGAACTAGGGGCTGCCAGAAGCCTATGCCTAAGATTTGCCTGGAATCCATCCCTTCTTCCCTTTCTTTTTTATGATGCTGAAGCTGGGGATGAAAAGATAAAGGATCGCATGGCTTGGCACATGAATGCTTCCCCACTGCGTGCCGCTTTTGTGGAGAGGAAGTAGCAGCCACCAACCGCTGTTTTATTAATAATGAGGCATTCATATAAATTCCATGCAAAATTGATTTTTGACTGTTATATAAGAATCAAATACCAGGCTTTAAAAAGTAATTGAGAAATCTATTTGTAATTTACTTTGCCTATAAGAACCCGCTGTCCTGCCATAAACAATTTTACAGTATTTTTCTCCCTGTTAAACAGCCATTTTTACACATCTGTTTGGCCTCTCTCAGATGACATGCAGTCAGGAGGTATAATGAATACAGGTTTGAAACAACATGTGGCCACAATTTCTTGTAGTTTCATCTTCAAGGGGATCTCTTGCAAGTTGTGATATCATTTTCATCACAGTACAGGTGAAGTATGTTAATGGCTAATTATCTGACACTGGTTGTTGACGGATGCATCATAAATATGCTTTGTGGCAATAGGAAAGCATGATGAAATAGCTAAGTACTGCCAAAAAAAATCCCGAATCCAAAAACCTGACAAACCAAAGCAATCTTTCTCACTTGTCTTCTCATGCCTTAATCGGCTATGGTCTAATGAAACTCTCCTGTAACAAAGATTTTGTCTGGAAACCTATTTAATATCCAGTAGTTTTGTATATTAAAGTCAGCCAAAAGTATTTAAGGTGTAATTGATTTATTTCTAATTTTTCTTGAGATGAAGATTAGAGGGACCCAAAAAAATAGCATCAAAGAAGTGGATCAAAAAACTGTGGTACATTTACACAATGGAATTCTACGCAGCAGAGAGAAAGAAGGAGATCCTACCCTTTGCAACAGCATGGATGGAACTAGAGAGCATTATGCTAAGTGAAATAAGCCAGGCGGTGAGGGACAAATACCACATGATCTCACCTTTAACTGGAACATAATCAACAAAAGAAAACAGCAAACA
>VMDR010024277.1:0-15126 GCA_007922815.1 Macrotus californicus | reverse complement strand
TGCTTGAACCATTATTTTTCAAATGACGGGATTAATGTAGCTTTACAGCTCCTTCTCCTGGGGACCAGTCACACTACTTAGTTAAGAAATAAATTATACTATTCTATGCCTATCGTTATAAATGTTACTAAGTGATTTTGAAGTTTTAGAATCAACAAATTAGCCAAGTATTGAAGCGTGTTTGTTAAGGTGGGCTAAGGCGCTGAAACAGAGAAACCAAAATTCCTGAGATTTCAAGAAGAAAGAAGTTTGTATTTTTCCCATGAAATAGTCAGCCAGGGAAAGTTCCAGTTCGGTGGATGGCTCTACATCACAGGGTCCCTGATGGCCTCGTGGCCTCTCTGTTTCCTGCACTCCTGGCTGGAGCGTGCAGGTCCTGTTCGTTTTCCAGCTGGCTCAAGCCGGCCAGAGAAAGCATGAAGGAGGTGCATTAAGTGTCTCAACTTAGAATTAACAAAGATCGCTCCCTTCCATTCCATGCACTGTTTTTACATCTAAGTTGTTCACATGCCCAGCTACAACCTTAACTATAGAAGAAAAAGAATCTCCATCTCATAGTACAAATGTGCAAGGAAAGGCATAGTTAGGAAAAGTGGAAAAGAGGGTAGTGAAGTGAGTGTAAACCATTTTCCCCTTCTCCGTAGAAAACAGAGAACCGACACTCTGAAGTCCAAGGATCAAGCAATAGAGTTTTTAGTGAAATCTTTAGTATAAAATGTCCATCAGGCAAACTAAAACTAGCAAAATAACCAGTATAATTTTAAATATCTCTCTGTGTTGTGGAAGGTGTATACACAACATATTTTTCTTCTTGTATATCAGGTGATAGAAATAGATACTGTGATGCAAATCAGAGGACAACACACAACAGGAGTGGCTAAAGTAGTCAATTCGGAGGTTTGTGGGGGCCTTTGTTTTTATTTTATTTTCATTTTTTTGTTATTGAACAAATATTTTAATAATTGTTTTAGACATAGTACTCTGAAATGTTGACTATAACCACAGTACTTTAATAATTTAAAATAATGTTACACAGAACAACTAGTTGTCTTAGATATGACAAATCTTTCAAAATTTCCCTTTGTTCATTTAAACACCTGGAATAAAAATATAAACACATGTTTTCTTCTTTCTACTAAGTAACTAGTATTTTATTAAATCTAACAAAAATGAACTCATACATTTAAAATGCAGAGCTATCTATAACAGTGAAAGTTAAAAGTCATCTCCTTCAATTCTCTTGGCTGAAGCCAAGAAATAGAAAACCAAGTTCTCTTAGCTGACTGGATATTTTGAGTTTGTAAATGTTGCATGAGACCACAATTTTTTCCTCTTTACTTTTTGAAAACATCAAACAAGTTGAAGAATGGTTCCGTTCCATCTGCAAAGACTTACAGAGTAATTAATGCTGGAAAATAGATTTTTACTTTATTTTTATACAATTCTCTGAAATGAGATTTGGTTAATAAGCAGCTAGCAAACTCATTTAAAAATAGATTCTAACATGGTCTTCCTGCCACACAAAAGTGACAATTTTATGCCAAGTACTTTATGCAAGGTACTGTGGGGGAAAAATAACTAAGGAAATAAGTCACGGTTATTAGCTTAATGGAGCTTGAAGTATAGCATAAATAGAAAGTTGTATAACCGGCAAAGGCTGAGAAGTTGCCCAATTTATCATCTTTATCTACAGATAAGAAAAATTAGGTCCAAGGAACACTTTTGTCCTCTGAATCCTGTGCTCTTTCCACTTCAGAGTGCTGTTGTCTTTCAGTCACTTTATTTTGATATTCTTCATTAGCATCATGGTCATTAACGGCCCTCCTACCAGGCTAAAAAACAACCCAGAATTTGCTAGTGATACCTATGTCCACTAATTTATTCATAGGGATAGGACATCTGAATTAATGTGGCATTTTACTTGAACATGTGAATATATGCCACATTAATTCAGATGTCGTATCTATTGTAGCTGGAATGCAAGTTGGTTAGCATCAAATTTGACTTGTGTTCAGGTTCTATATACAATAACAGAGACTTTCCACCCACATACTATTATTACATACTACGTTGATTCAAAATTGCTGAAGAGAAAATTAGCATGATGTAAAAAGAAGATTAAGAATATATAGGAATTTTGTGCCCATTCATGCTGCCTTTAAGGAATTTACCCTAAGAACAGAATCAAATATATTCCAAAGATATGGTACACACATGCACATATCACGACTATTATACTTTTAATATTAATATAAATTTCCAGCAGTTTAAGTGCTCCAGGGTAAGAGACTAGTGAATAGAATTGTGGTACAGCCACACAAGGATGCACTGTTTGACCAATATTAATGATAGTGAGATGTTTCATTAGTAACATAAAAATATTTAAAATACATTAAATATAAAAGCAGCTTTAACGTGCCATGTGATCTTTATTCTCATTTTTATAATTTTCAATCCTAGTTTTATAAAGGTGTCTTTTTAGACACACTGAAAACACTTCAGAGGGCTTGCACTCCAATGGTGGTAGTAGCTCTCATTTCAAGTGGAGAAACTATCAATGGTTATATCTCTTTATATTTAAGTGCTTTCTGGTTTCCCTTTTTAATGGTATTGTTAACTGTATAATCATAAAATATACAATAATCTTGCTTTTGAACATTAAAATTACTTCCATCTCAACAGCCAGGGGATGCACACCACCTACTATGATGGCAATCTAGACAGTGAGGGACCAGGCACACACAGCCACCTGGGATGGAAAGAAGGCTTAGGGGAAGGAGGAAAGGGACGGGAGAATTCTAAGACAATAACAAATCATTTTGGAAAAATCTCATGAATTTGGATAAATTCGATGCCAGTTTTACTTAGTTGGCCATCTGTCTTTATTAATGTGGACTTTCATTAAAAAACTCATTAATTTGAAGAAGATTGCTGCACATGACTACATAGATTTTTAAATTGAAGAAAAGGGTGATTGATACCCAATTCTAATCTGATTAAGACTTACAGCACATTTGCAAAGGGCCAGTTGTTAAAAGCCATTAATCCGATAACCTCATTCAGAGGAACATTTAAGCAAAACCAGTAGCAAAATAACAATGATAATAATATATGAGTAAGAGAAACATAAGATCTTTGATACTTTCCATTTACACTGCCTCTTCGCGGCTGCTTTGTAATTTCAGATTTTAAGTAGAACAGTTTAGAATCCTCTTTATAATTTTGTCTGTGTTTGGATAATGTGCTTTAGGCAAAGCTCTTGCTAGATAATAATGGGAAGTTTAATTTCTTGAATGTCTCTAATTGAAATGGCTTTTCTCCAGACCAACTTTAACTTTGGAGGACAGAGCTGTCCCCACTCTTTCTCGGGTCTTTCTTTCACAAAAGAACATCCGGATGATTCCTCCACGGCTTCTAAAACTTTTCTGCCCAGTCATTCAGACAGACTTTTAACTCATCCTTGTAATCCTTCCAATTATGTAGGTGATAGCAAACAACACCAATGCGAGTAAGGGCCAAAAACCAAACCAGACAGCTGGCGGCCACACATTCTGGTAATTCAAGCCAATTTACAAATGTCACACCATCAGAATAATGAGCTTATTGTCTGTTTTTCCCCCTCTTTGCAGTGGACGCCATAAAAAAAAACTTGGGAGGTAATATATATTCATAAAAATGTAATTGTCTAATATTAATATGCCTTTATCATGACATTTGACAGTTTGCAATACAAAAGAACTTTCCACAAATGTGAGCCAATATCATCATTTTTATTTATGGGCCCTTTACATCTCCTGGTGATCTCATCTTTGTCCACTGCAAAAGCCCTTCCATAATCCTTTCCAGAACTTTGTGGAGCTAGTCTGAGTACGTTTCTGTGCCCCTCGTTATTGATTACTCTATATTTTTTTATTGTGCCCTTAAAGACAGGACCCCTTGTTTTGAGCAGCTGACATTGGGGATTGTACTGTTCAGGTTATTTAGGGCCTTCAATCTACTTGGTCAAATTTCATGGCTGTAGTTGGCTTTTCTCACTTTTCTGTTCTCTTCTTTGTTTACTGCCTTTGTTCTTTAATTATTTTGACTTAATTCACTTCCTATTTCTACTTAATAAGAGTAACACATGCATTGCTCCTTGTCTGAATCTCATCCATTATTGAAAATGTATCAACTATTAATTTTTAATAGTAGATACCTCTATGCCATTATCATTTAATATGGAAAACAGGAACAAATTTTCAACCTAGAAAAACACCTATCCAATTATTTTCAAGTAATAATAAATACTGAAACATGGATACAAAACTCAGCAGAGACTTTTTCATAAAACAAAGCACTAAAGCACTAATTACTCAATCATTTAGCACCTAATTGTCTAACACTTTATGGGTGTATTAGTGCACATGTGTGCAGTACACAATGATACTGCTGTATAAAATATTAGATATAAATTACCTTTCCTTCTAAGCAGAAACTTGAAGTATGAACAGTGTGTTAAAGACACAATGAATAAAAATAACCCTTAAAACGAAACACAAACAACAAAGAAACAAGGTAATTTTTAAAATCAAACTCTTGCGTACTTCCTGATTAAAGTTTAGTGGTGAAAAGAGGGGCAGATGTAGTGGAAACTTGCTTGCTGAAGGAGAAGCAGGCGCAGGGGCAGCTGGTGAAGGGGTGGGAGAGGGAAGAAGTAAGGCCTAAGACTTGGATGCATCCAAGTACAAGGCTATGTCCAGTGCATGGAGCCAGTAGACAGTTTTTTCCTGTCAGCTCTTTTAACTCAGAACAAATGGCTGGGAACTATCAATTGATTTCATAGCAGCAACAGGAGACTTAAAACTCCAATTCCACATCTGTTCCCATTCATTTTGTTTGAGCCAATATAACTGGTGATAGTATAAGAATATATGATACATTCATGTCATGATCACATACATTTGCCCAATTATTTTTATATGCATGATCTAATTTTTTAAAAGATTTGCATCCACTGTTTATGCTTTCTCTTCTTCCAATCCACAGTCATAATTAAGTTGAACAAATTCCTTGCTGTAATTCCTCGCTATTTGCCTATGAACTATTCTCAAACATTTTCACTGTCCATGGAAATCTGACCTTTTTACTAGATCTGGGATGTCTGTCTGCCTATATCTATTCATAAGAATTTTGGAAGTTTAGCAAAGAAGTGTTTATAAACAATGTCATTTTTTCATACTTTACCATTAAGGCAGGAGATCTGTTCTGCAGCCCAGCTGACCAATTTGAGTATCTTCTTGCTCTCAGGACTGTTTATTTAATCCTTCATCAGAGCAAAGTCATCTGCATCAGGTCCCCACTTCAGATACTGCATCACTAACCTTATGTAATAACCCAGCAAGGTTGCCAGTACCCTTCTGTAGTAACAGTGGTTTTGGGACACATAATCTCGTAATCAGTAATCCTGGAATAATGTCTCAGAGCAGCACACGCCCAAGAGATATCAAAAGAGCTAAATTTGCCAAATGTTCCTTCTTCATGAACTCTTCTCGGAACTTTGATGAGATGTGACAGAAAGCTTTTTACCTGAACTTTGACTATCTTCTCATCACTTGGTCGTTACACTTTGAACTTACTGCAGTATTGATGTTGCCCTCCTTGGGCTGCTCCCAGGCAGTGACCAAGCTCAGTGGCGGTGGTAATTTCAGGTTACAACACAGCACACTTTGTGACGGGCAGCGTGGGCTCAGGAGCTCCTCCCTGGTCTGGTGCAGACTTTCTCAGAACAGCATCACATCTGAGGCTGTGGTACCCAGTCTTCGTCCTTCTTGTTCCCTTTCCCAAGGGTTGGTTGTTGCTTCACAGTCTGAGGGTTCTCCCTGCCTACTCCGGCTCCCCTTTTAATCCTTCAGAGCTGTCTCTAGAAGTTCTTGTATGTGTTTCTCCGAGGACCTGATTCAACCTACTATTTAACAAAAAATAAACTACAAAATTTATTAATTTCTCTGGGTTTTTCAGAGCAATGCCTCCATAGAAGTTTTGGTTGACATCATCTTAAAGTTTCTAACAAAAACCAGTGGGTAGTGAGGGGGTTGAATGGTACCCATCCCCCCACATATGTCTGAGTCCTAACCCCTGAAACCTCTGAAAGTGACCTTACTTGGGAAAAAGTTCTTTGCAAATATAATTAAGGATCTTAAGAAGAGCTCATAATGGATTTAGGGTGGGCTCTAAGTGCAATGTTCTTAGAAAAGATGAAGGGCAAAACATAGAGAGAACAGGAGAGGACATCATGTGACAACAGAATCAGAAATTACTGTGGTTGGTGGACAAGACAAGACTGTCAAAGATTTCTAGCAGCCGTAGAAACGAAGGGAGATGCATGAAATGGATTCTTCCTCAGCTTCCAGAAGGAATTACCCTTAAGAAAACTTTAATTTCCGTCCTCCATCCTTTAGATTTACACAGGGGCAAACACAAGGCCTGTGGGCCGAATCCGGCCCTCCACCTAGTTTTATCCGGCCTGGCACCTTGTTTCTACCTGGTGGCAACACTGAGCTTTCTCTTATCTGTTAAGGAGCAGTTACATTTATACAGCCCTAAAATTATTTCAGCCTTTGAAGGCACCTGCAAGGCTGATGTGCCCCAGGGGAAAAGGAATTTGACACCCTTGCTAGAACTATGAGAAAATAAATGTCTGCTGTGTTTAGCCAACAAGGTGGTGGTAATTTTTTACAACAGTTTTGAGAAACTAATAAACAGTGTTATTTATCTTTGGGAGCATTTATTTTCCTGGCTGTATTTTTTCCCCCTCAAACATGACTGAGACTTTTCTGTGTAGTGGAAGCACGTTGATTAGTGGGTCCTGCAGTTCACTGGAGAGGCTGGCGCGGCCTTTCTCACTGAAATCTTCTCCTTGATTTTTAAGTTCTGCGGTGTGCACAGTCCTTAAATCTCTGAAGCCATCTCAGGCTTGATTTGTGACTAAACTTTTTATTTGTTTCTTTTCTTTATACTTTCTTTCTTTTCTTTTTTTTTTTTTTACACAAAATCATCACCTTTAGTCATTTACTTCTTTTTTAGACCTTAAAACTATTTAAAGAATGTGGAACTGCCTTTATCCTATTAGATGAACGGCTGAAATACAGCTAAGGCGTGAGAAATCCTCTCACTCAGAATGGCCAATATATTTTTTTTAGCATTTTAGCAGATTTTTAAAAAATTTGATAGCAAATTATGGCAGTCTTTTGGAGGTTGTTATAGTTAGTGACTATACCAATGCGATAATGTAGACTGTGAGAGAGACCATTTCATAAAAAAAACTTCTGCCCTGGCTGGTGTGGCTTAGTGGATTGAGCACAGGCCTGCAAACCAAAGGGTCACCAGTTTGAGTCCCAATCAGGGCACATGCCTGGGTTGCAGGCCGGGACCCCAGTAGGGGGCACTTGAGAGGCAACCACACATTGATGTTTCTCTCTCTTTCTTTCTCCCTCCCTTCCCCTCTCTCTAAAAATAAATAAATAAAATCTTAAAAACAAATAAAAGGCATGAAGCAGGTGGATCAAAGCAAGATTTAAACAACAACAAAACCTCCACAGATTCCCTCTGAACACTTACATGGCAACAATATTCAGAGGAACTAAGCCACAGTATCTGTACACTTGGTGTCATTGTCACATTGTAGGCAAAGTTCTTAGTTTAAAATGACCAATTTTAGCTTAAAGGGAATTTGATCAAAGCTGATTACTTATCACAATTAGTATAACTTTAAACATATGTCTCATATAATACTGGTAGTAATATTACCAGAGTTTCTAATATCACTGGGGAATTTGACATGTCAGAAACACATTATTTTATTTTGTTTTTAGCAATGTCCTCCTCTGAAGACATTTTATCATTGCTTTTAGAGAGCTAGGAAGGGAGAGAGGAAGAAGCATTGATTTGAGAGAAAAGCATTGGTGGGTTGCCTCACGTACACACCCAGACTTGGAATCTTTGTGTCTGGACCAGAGACTAATCCCGCAACCCAGGCATGTGCTCTGACTGGGAGTCGAACCAGTGACCGTTCATAGGATGACACGCCAACCAACCAAGCCACACCAGCCAGGGCAGAAAAATATATTTTTTTATGCACTGAAATCTTTGCTTCTCTCTCTTTTTTTCAGCTTATTTGGTAGCGGGATTACAGATTTCCAAGTTCCTCAATCTGAATCTTCTGTTCAAAAGTTGGATAAGAATTAAAGGAATTAACAATTAGAGATGAGACTATTAGGAGGGAAATGTTTAGGTTGTGTGGGACTGAGAATCCTTCTAGGGTACCTTTAGCACTGAATTATAGAATGATGTGGCTGGAAGAGTACTTAAGTATTGTTTCTTCTAATTTCCCCAGTACTAGAGGAGGAAAATGGAAGTCCTTCTGACACTAGAGAGGGACTTTCCACTAATATTCGTAGTGTTTATAGTACTTTTAATAGTATGAGAGGACTATATAGACAGATCATCTCAGACCCAAGGTCTGGAAGCAAATCTCTCTCTCAGTTACTAATTCCATGTGTAGTTACAACCCTGCTTTTCACATTGAAGCTTTTACAGTCTCCAGGGCATGGTAAAGATGAGTAGATACATAAAACCACAAAATAAATACGGTACATTTCCCTAGTTTGGCTTTGAATTGAAAACTTGGGGGACAAATTTTGGGGTTTATGTTCTTTAAAATTTGTATGTGAGCAAATTGCATTTTTTGAAATAGAGATGCCAAAAAAATAAATAGATTTTGATTTTTCCAGATATCCAAATATTGTGTTTGTTGGTAAATGTACAGAGAGCTGAAAATTTTATGGTCAGTAACTGATTGGAAAGTTTGGTTTTTTGGTATTGTCTTAAAACAGGATGTTATTAGCATTGTGACTAGAGAAGACACTATTGTTGCCAGGATGTCTGGTTTCTCAGTGTTTTTCAACCCACATAAGAACTTTAAAAATAAATAACATGAAGCTTTCATCTTCTGAACTAGTGTGGGTTTAAAATTTTTTAATAAGGTACAGATCCAAAATCGTAACTCATAGTTGCATTTTATTAAATACCTTTATTGAAAGGCATATTATGACTCTACTTAACTCTGTTACCTATGAAAGTACATTACCCGTAACAAAAAATTAAAATTGATCATTTAAATATAACTTTAATTTAAAACATTTTATCCTATATCCTGGTTGTTGGAAGTAGGAAGTTCGAAGCATCTAGTGAAAATGCAAAAGAAATGAAGACATTTGAGAATTACCTGAAATCAAGGTTATAAAAACAGTAACCCCAGACCTCCGTGTAAATCTGACAATGCAGATGATGGTAAGGGCTGAGTTAATGAGTATTAATTATGTGCCAGGCACTCATCGCAGCAGAAGCACAAGACGATATTTTTTATCTTCATTTTCCAATAGCAATAATGTCACCACCAATAGAGAATGGTAGTTAAGCAGCACTCGTCAATGTAAAAATCCAAATATCGAGTTGAAAATGGGTTCATTACTTTGGAGATTTCACATGGTATTTGTGAAGAAAGTATTTGAACAATACTGCATGAAATGATGATTTCCTGCAATTATATCTATTTTAGAATGTAGCCTGTCTTTCTGGGGGAAATAGAATGAATGCAATTTGTAAGAAAATGACCTAAAACTACTTTCAAAATGATAGAAAAAAATAGAGGCTAAATGGGCATACTTTAAGCAAAGGAACAGGAAAAAAAAACATGTAACTTCAGCCTTACAAGTTGGAAAGTGTCATTAAGAGGCAGAAAGTCTCCAGAATTATCTTACTGTTATTATTCAACCTCTCCCAAATGAATTAGGCAAGTGCATGCTGGGAAGGTTACAGCATCATCAGACAGGAAGGAAGGATCCCAGGCAGTGAAGTGGGGACACGAGACTTTCAATGTCTTTCGAGAGAATTGTACTTTTTTTTACCACTAATAATGATGGCTCCACCTAGAGCTAAACGACTCAGGCTCCCTATTTTATCAGCTTCTGGTCAAGAAAGAAGGCTGAAAAGACAGTTACTAGACAGAGTTTAATATGTCCAAGCATAAGTAGCTACTTAACAGAATAGAGAGAAAAATGAAGAAAAAGGAAAAATAAAAGAGAAGACCCTGAGAGGTATTGTAAACTCTTGGGAAACACTCATAGAGAGCAACCTGAATTAAAAACTCTCTTTTCCACATCCCATTATGGCTGGTACAGAGGAGGTTGGCCTTTGAGTAGAGGGTGTGAAGCTCTAAAAACACAGTAATGCCCAAAACTGTTCTGTCTCAACCTGAGGAGCATGACCAGCAAGGCACACAGTGGACCTGTCCTTAACTGAAGTAATAACGGAAAACTCAAATGCAGTCCCTCATGAGAAGTCATTAAAATCATCTCCTTGCTTCCTTCCTTAACTTCCTTGCCTTTTCACTCCACTCCGCCACCCTTAGATGGATAAACCAGAAATCTGGTGCATATTAACTTTCCGCCTGTTTTATAGCTGAGTGGCCATCCACGTGGCCTGGGTACCATACCACATTTCCTTGTCCATTCACTTTTGCTATCTCCTGGGTGATTTTCATCAAGGCTTCTCAGTACTTTGCTCAAGTTTCCTCACACCATGCCCTCTCCTCTTTTCTCAGCTGGTGGTCTTCATTTCTCTTTCATCTATTAAAGTAAAGTAGTCGAAACAGAACTTTACATACACCAACTGGACATCTACACCCTCCCAGCTTGTAAACCCACATGCTCTGCCTTCTCCTTTAGGTGAACTTCCCTTGCGTCCATCCCAAGCCAGACCCTCTGCTATGAATGAGATTGCATTTTTTCTTATTCAAAGTTATGATTCTATATTATGGTTTTCCCCTTCTTTTTCCACATGTTCAATTTTGACCATTTTTATCAGCATGCTGTTTTCTTTTCCCTCCTCTTTAAAAAATTATCTTAAATCCACTTCCTGAAGTTCAGCTACTGCTCAAATCTTTAATTCTGTTGGAGCCAGTAATACTATTTGAATGAGTTGCCTATATTTGCTGCCTTCCATTCCCCTCGTCTTATTTTTTCTCAGTGCAAACTGCTTGAGCTTTTGTCCTAACTACTAAATTGAAATGGTTTTAAACACGGACATGAATGACTTTCTTCTCTCTAAATCCAACGATCAGGTTGTGCCTCTCATCTTACTTGATATTATATGACACTTTGCTTTCATGACACATTGCTGCTCCTGCTTTTCTTGTTAGTTTAATAGATTCTTACTTATTCTTAGTCTCCTTTCAGATTCCTCCTCTTTCCCTGACATTTGAACCTCTGAGTGCTCTAGGTCTCAGTCCTTGGTATCTTTTATAAAGTCCCTCTCTACATGATATCATATATTCTATCATATTACGTGGAGTGTGAACTTGGAGAGTGAAATTACAAATAACGCTCAAATTTAGTTCTTTAGCCCAGATCCTCTTCTGAATTCCACATTTATGTATAATTGCTTTCTCAGTGGCTAAATTTGGATGTCTAATAGATTTCTCAGATATCAAATGCCTAATATGGACAGTGAAAACTCCCCATCCCAAACTTGCTCCATCTGCAGTGTTCCCTGTTCATCTCTCTGGCACCTTCCTCCCTCTAATTGCTCAAACACAAAATTTGGGGGATCATTCTTGACATTTCACTTTCACAAACCACATTCAATCATTGGGAAAGCCTTTGGCTCCACTTTCATAGTAATCCATCTTTCCTTACCACCACTAATATCTTCCTGCCTCGTGATCTAATCTATAGACTAAATTAATGTGATAATTCCATAATTATTTCCCTGCTTTTACTCTTGTACAAGTCTATATTAAATATAATACAGTGCTCCTTTTTTAAAAAATAATTAAAAATAATGATAGATTCACAGGAAATTGTTTTTAAAAATCATGGCAAGGAGATCCTATGTATTAGTTACAGTTGTTTACATCTTATATATAACTACAGTTGATAAAATATTGTTGAAATAAGAATGTGGACATTAGTATAATCCACAGAACATTCAGATTTTGTTCATTTTACATGAGCAAGTGCTTCTTTTAAAACATAAATCAGATTCAAAGTTTTGCCCAAATGTCGCCTTTTTACAGAAGTATACTCTAAACTTTCTATTTAAAATTACAAACTATTCTGCAAGCTAATGATCCCCTTTGCCTTGTACTATTTTTTCATAGCAGTTGAAATCTAATATACTGCATTTATTTATTATATTTATTTTCTGCTTTCCTTCACTAGACTACAAAATATATGAGCAAGAATGTTTTGTTTTGTGCAATAATATATTCCAAATACTTGGAACAGTACTTGTTCTAAACTCAATACATGCCACTCAAATATTTGAAATTTTACTCTTTGTCTCTATTTGTTTTGAAAGATCTGTTAATTCTCCTTAAAGTATACACAATTACACACAGTGCTCATGTGAATTGAACGCATCTCTTCCCAGCTCCATGTTCATGATGTCATTTTGGAACCTCGAAATGGGGAATGGCCATGTGGGAATAATTACAAGTCAGTTAGCAAACTCCACAGGTGAATCCTTAGCACTTTCTACAGTTAAACCTTTACCAGCACATCACTGAATCAGACCAGTCAATTTAATCACCAGTTATACCTCTTCATTAAAATTATATTTTCAGTATCAATTTTTGGTTATTGTGTAGATGAGTGGCTCAAACACATGTCTATTTTCTTAATATAATTTTCTACACAGTAAAATCTGATGTAAGGATCTTATGGACTTCTAGCATAGTGTTAAACTGGCCTAAGTCTGTTAACAAAATTATCCAATATTTTGTCTTCCCATAGAACTGCTCTTACAAATAGGTTGCCCAAGATACTGGACTAGATGTACCATCAAAAAGTTAAATATAGGTAGATGAAGGGAAAAATAATAATAGCAAATGCAGGAAAGAACGTTAAGGAATGCTTGTTTAAGAGGATTACTAGCAAATAAGGAATATCATAAGGGAAAGGGAAATTTCATTCATAGTCTCAAATCAACAGTTGCTCTAGAATTAAATAGTCATCCTTTTAAATACATAGAAACAGTTACTGCAGTGCATATTGCTATACACACTTCTCTAAGACATTATGCCCATCATCGTTCCAAGTAACACTGACCCCAAGGGCTTAGCAGCAACACGTAGAGAGGAAACTTGCACTCAGCACAGCTTAAGAGCTTCTTGTTTTATAGCTCTTCCAAGGCTAGCTGTGTCATTAGAATATTCTTTTTAGGATATTTAAAAATCCAGGTTTATAGATTTCATTTAGCACATAAACTGCTACTACATGACTCATTATTTTTTATAATAGTTCTGTATTTCTTATTCAATCTCTCTGTACTTTTACTGTGATTCTCACACAAGTAGATATGAACTTCTGACTCTTGGTGACTAGCTCTTCAAATACCTTATTCAGTAGTGCTGTGGGTGTTTCTTTTCAGCTGCTGAGCACAATTTAAGGAGAATATCTTTTATATCACTTGGGGAATTGCATTAATAACAATATCAATATCCTAATCTTCTAGATTTCCAAAATACTGTATTTTTGCACTTGTGACATGAGGTCAAAATAAATTTTTGAATAAAATGTTCTAATAAATTATGTCTTTGCATAAAGCCTGTTGAACAACAACCAGGAAAAAATATATAGGTATATATATATATATATACATACATACACATATAGGAAAATATAGCAGGAAAGGTTGCTTATTTACTCTCAATTTCTTTGTGCATCTTTGAAAGGATCAGAGCAGTGCTAAATTCAGCCTTTGCTGCGTGTAAGATCCTGTGAAGAGCTTTTTACAAATCCGCATGTGTGGATCCACCACAGTCCAATGCCATTTTCATCATTGTGTTTTGGGCCCAGGCATTCATATCTTTTATTTTTTGATTTAATATTTATTGTATTCTTTTCTATTATCATTTAGTCCCCTTATGACCCCTCCCCTCAGCAATCACCACACTGTTGTCCATGTCCATGAGTCATTTTTCCTTCATGTTTAGTCCCTCCATCACCTAACCACCACTCCCCAATAGCTGTCTGAACTAACAAGGGAAATGGGGACAGACTCATAGATCAAGAGCAGGATGTCATCTGGTGATGACTTCCGTATATTTTAAAAGCAAGTTGTATGATCCTAAGATGGATGCAGGTTTGAGGACCACTGGGCTAGACACAAAACTGTTTGAGTTGAATGACAATAAAGCTGTTTTGCTGTTTTAAATACTGTATTGCTAAGGGAACCTTGAATTATCACATTTAACTTTGTTCACAATACTAATACGTCATATGCACATTCATGCTAGCTCAGCATTTAAAGTAGAAAAGACTTCTCTTAAACAGCAAAAGCTACAAACTTATTTATTACAGGGTTAAAAAAGCCACGGCAAAGGTGCTTTTGGCTGCACATAGGAAAACATCATGAGGCCGCAAATAGCCTTTGGGATAGGGACAAAAACTGCAGGGAAGCCTAGATTGTGAGGAGACTTTTGAAAACATTGGGTTGAAAGAACCAAAAGAGGGCTTTTCCATCGTCCTGTGAAACTGCGAGACTGCAGGTGCTGGCAGCCGCTGTCCCAGTCAGAGCCTTTGCTTTTCCCTGGAAACCCATACGTCCTCAATGAAACATGACATCGTCAGTTTTGGCAAATAGAGGATGACATCATTAACCTACAACCAGTTCTTTAAAGCCTTGTTACTTATACAAATGACAGAAGCATTGTATAAGTTGGATCGCCTTGGTGTTAACAGTGGTATGTGATCATCTCTTCACAGCAGCTGTGACTATTATTTGGATGGTAAAACTACTGGCTTTGACATTAAAGTATATTTACTTTGGAACAACCAAAAAAATAAAAAGGTTTTGTCATGAGGCATAATGAGAACGTGCTATTTGCAGAATATTTTTTTGACTTCTGTTCAATAGTCCTGTCTTTTCTATGTACTTTCCCCTTATAATGCAAGATAAATAATTTTAATGATTATTGAAGATACATTCTTATGACTATATGAAATATATGTGCAAAATCTACGTATACATTAAAGTTTTTCAAAACAACAACACACACATTCTAATTTTATTATCAAAAAGAAATGT
>VMDR010024276.1:0-15133 GCA_007922815.1 Macrotus californicus | reverse complement strand
ACTCTCTCAGCCATGCCATTTTGAAGATTGCAGACCAGCTATTTTGGCAACAGTCCCTCAATTTGGGTTTATTTAATGTTATCTCATAATTATATACAGGTCATGCAATATCTGGAGAAAATTTTACAGAAATGACACTTTGCTTTTTTCCTTACATCTAGTCAGGTGGCACATGGTGTCAATTTTTTTTAAATTACTGGTGATGTTTACCCTGATCACTGAAGTAAGATGGAGATGGCGTCTCTCTCTGAGGTTTCTCTACTGTCAATGTGATTTAGTTTTTACATTTGGAAGTTAATAATTGTGCTGTGGGGAGAAATTCTGAGACTGTGAAATCCTCTTCCTCAGCCCACATTCACCAACTGGTTCTAGCATTCATTGCTATTTCTTGACTGATTAATTATTATTACATTGGTTAAAGAATGTTAATTTTCTAATCCCTTCATTCCTTCTACATTACAAAATATTAAACTGTAAAAAAGAGCTTTTTGTTCTTCCCATTTATTTATTTACCTTTATCATTGAGAATTCGTGAATTCTTATTTTAATGAATGAATTATAATTCAGTACAGTCTTGCAGTGTGAAACAGCATTCCTGTCAACGATGAATTCCATGTATGACAGTAGTCTGCTGAGATTGTAATAAAGATGAGACATTCTGTTGCTTAGTGACACCTGTAGCACAATTGCTCATGTGGTGCTGGTTTAAACAAACCTACTGTGCGCCAGTCCTATGAAAGTACAGCACATACAATTACAGCAGCAGGCTATACCGTCTAGGTTTATGTAAATTCCCTCTCTGATGTTTGCACAAGGACGAAATCCCCTAATGACACATTTCTCAGAATGTATACTGATCATTAACTGGTGCACAACTGTACTGTTATTGTTGAATTTGATGCTCAAATTGCCCCAGACATGTCCAGTACGAGCCCCTTCAGATTGTAACACGTATCCATCATTCTTTGAGCACTTCCTTACTTCCTGGCACAAATGATCCAAGCTCATCTTATTCTTTCCTTGTACTATCCCTGGGATTGGCCATTTCTCCAAGGAGCCCTGTTCTTTAAGTAGAGTGGCATCTAGAAACCAGGATCTGGGTACAAGATGTGCTTATTCTGGGATACTGTTACTTCTAGACTCCTCCAGTGGACAAAGAAAATTTACTCCTTCCTTCCTTCCTTCCTTCCTCCCTTCCTTCCTTCCTTCCTTCCTTCCTCCCTTCCTTCCTTCCTTCTTTCCTTCCTCCCTTCCTTCCTTCCTTCCTTTCTTTTCTTTTTTTTCTTTCTTTTCTCTTTTCTTTCTTTCTTTTCTTTCTCTCTCTCTCTCTCTTTCTTTCTTTTTTTCTTTCTTATCTATTTCTTCCTTTCTCTCTCTCTCTCTCTCTCTCTCTATCAGTATGTGTGTACACACATTTATTTATAACCACAAGTACACACCAATATCTCCAATTTCTATTTCTTATCACCACAGTATTTACTATAGTTTTTCCTTTCCATATTTGTACGCTTCGTCTCTGACAATACAAAACTGAGTTTTCATGATCTCAATATATTATTTGCTGAATCCACCTACAGGTATCCAGTCTTGCTGGGCTGCCCCTGCCCCCTTGGGCCTGCCTAATGGCTTTTACAATGAATAAAGGTATGGGACAGAGAAAAGAATAGAAGAGAAGACAGAATAACCTATTTTTAAATCTAAAAAGAATCTAAATTAAAATTGGGAAAAAAATGCAGGATCCAGCAAAAATAACACCCCTTTTTATTACAAAATCATAACCATGTAATTCCGTAATGTAACAATATCACACTCAAGTACAGCATATAACATTTTAGGTGAAATGTTCAAATTAAAACTATAAACTATTCCATCCATATTATTACCCTGTCAACCGCACTCAAGCAGGCTTTACCTCTGCTGGACCCTGTACTTTCTGGTGGGTTTTTTTTGTATAGATATTATAGAAGTAAAGTTGTCAGAATGGAGTTTAATTTTTTCAGATCTCGAATGTATATTCTATAATTTTGTCTTTGTTCATTCACAGCATTTAATGCCAATAGGCATTAGGCATGCAAAGACAAATGGGACATAGTCTACAAAGACCCTGGCATTTGATATCACAAGTAGACAGGTTGATAAGTCCTATGACAGTGTGATAAGGTTATAGAAGAGGAACATAAAAAACTCCAGGAGCACAGAAAAGAGACCAATAAATCTGACAGAGGCAGCTGAATGAATTTCTTCTCCATTAAGAGTAATACTCAACATGCTGGAAGGTTCATTTGTAGTTGGCCTTCTGAATTCTGCCTTTTTCTTAACTTTCTTTCCCTTCTGCCCTAGTAGGACTGCAGAGACCAGGAAGGTTAGACGGGACAGTCACGGGACAGTCTCCCTTCATGGTCAGCCAGGACTGTGACTGAGTCACAGGAAACACAGCTGGTTCTTAGGGCCCTGCTGTCCCATTTCTGCCAGCTCCAATGGGGGGGCTTTTAGTGTATTTTGAGTGCAGCTTCTGATTGCAATGGATCAGAATTTTTTGTATTTAATACCATGTAATTCTTTTGAAAATTGTATTTTCAGTGATTTTTAAAGCCACTATTATAAAATTTCTTTTATTATTAAATAATGTGCAAATCAAATGTGTCATATATAATTAATGGACTTCTAGGTAAAACACTTTGATTTTTGTTATTTTAGGTAAAGATCTCTAAAGCGTCTTTGAAACATGTCATTAGTTAAGCCTCTCAACAATGTGGAAATGTGGGCTGGTTTCATTGCTCCCCAATTAAAAGTTATTGCTCCATGCCTTCCAAGAGAGGATGTTAAGGTACTTGGAGAAATTGGTTCAATTTTCCATGATGCAAGTAAAATAAATCAGTCCAGATGGAGGAACCTTGACCTGTTCTCTGCCCCAAGTCATCTGAGAGATAAATATGCCCCCTGCTGATATGAAGTATCAGATTCTACCTCAGAAAGCCATTGTACCTTCTTAGTACTGGCCTTCAAAACTTGAGATGCTCAGTTTTTAAATGAAATCAATTTCAATGAAAAAACTGTTCTTTGAGATTATAAAAGATTCAATAGTGATATAATTTTAAAATCCCTTAAAGTTTTCTCTCTCCCTGCATTGCAGTAATTGGCAACTCTTTATGTTATATTAACCATATCACACCCCTATTATATATTTCACAACATGAAGATGTTTCTTAAATTAAGTACTAGTGTTCCTTAGAGCTGCAGTCATCTTTCTGTATTGATATGAAGTGTGGATACTGATCACATCTTGACACGGATCTCAGGCCTGTTGAAAGCTGATTGAAACTCAGGGTGGAGTCTGCATGAGAAGCCCATTATAATTATATGTCTCGGACCCAGCACAGTGACACTTTCCTTACAGCTTACAGGTGCACAGAGTTCATAAGCAATTCATATAAACTCAGAATGTCTGGGTAGCGACATAAAAGACTGTTCATATCCTGGGGGCACCGGAATCTCAGTTTTCATTTCTATGTATCTAGAAACTGCCACAGTTATCACCTTGGAATCCTGTCTTGGTGGAGGTACAATTAACCCTCATTACTTACTTTGGATTTGGATGGTTTTAAAACCAGAAAGTCACTAAGTACAGCACGCTCCCCTTGTTTATTCTGTTAGAGTTTTCTTATAAGCAGATAAAGGCTTTTGAAAATCTCTTTTCAAAGCTGTTAAAGGAAGATTATTCTTCTGAGATTTCCCACCTGGATAGCTTTAGTTGGTAGAATACTATGATAAAATATTTTCACAGTTATTTTATCAAGCATACTATTCAGCAAATTATAATACTAACCTTATTATACAGAGTCTTAGGAAATAGGTAACACGTATTATTTTGTGCTTAGTGATGGAAACAGTAAGGCTGACAGTAACAAGCGATTTTTAAAGAATGATTAAGTTCCAGCTGAACTAGTCTTTGGACAAGCATTTACTGAAAACACACTTCTGAGAGAACAGCAGTGGTGATGATGGCGATAATGTAACGTAAGTAGCAGGAGTGACTCGCCTCTCCCCTGCCTCTGACTCTTGTGCAATGTGCAATTACCAGTCATCGAAACCACCAGAGGAGCGTCCGGCATATGGTTCAGAGAGACCTTTGTCCCCAGATTACTAGCTAGTGATATTCCACAATGATTTGGTAAATCATTGAATTCTATCGATTCTTATATATTTAGGAATATATACTTAAAAATATAAAAGTCCGACAAAGGATTTGGAGTTGGTGGTACTTTTTCTTTTAAGCTCTTCACAGTACCTCCCACCATGTTCTCAGCGCCCATGGAATGCCTGGTGTTTGTCTCTCAGTAGATGCAGTGAAGTGTCAACAAGAGACTTCCATTTGGAAATGCAGCAATTTCATAAACCTACTGAAATTATGCTCATTACTACAAAACTCTACTGGTATAAATATTACATGACAAAATCATGACTTATGGTATGTTCGTAACACAAAGATCGAGAAACATAGCATATTCTGCATTTTTTTTCTGCTAACAAATATCTAATGTGTTTTTAAATTATATCTGAAATTATAATAAATGTCACAGGTCTTTAAAAATATATAAATTTACGAAAAAAAGTTGTATGCGATGTACCAACTCACAATGGCAGTAAGTACTACTGTTAAACTGAAATAGGAAAGTCTGGCTGAGCCTTTGTTGAGGATAAATTTGTAAAATATGTTTTGTTTTTAAGGAAAAAATCATATAAAAATAGATTGAAAGTATTTTGTTTTAATGGGGTTTCAATTTAATTAAAAAACAACAACAAACCATTTTTTATTACCTTCTCCCGATATTTTGTAAATACAGACTCTTTTTAGGATGTTCCTAGCTCAGAGGCTCTCAGACTTTTCTGGTTGATGGCACCCTTCGTGTCTCAGTAACTTTTTCACAACGACCCGAGGACAAAAGAAACAACTAATATTACATTTGTTAAGTAGCGAGGCCCAAATGTAGTAGTAGCCTTGGAGTAGGAGTCTGTGCAGTACCTGACAGATGCTGCTGTGCTTCCTTCAAAATTTAAAAGTATTCCACGACACTCCTGTGAGTTCATGGCAGCCAATGCAATTTGAGAATCGTGGTCTGAGCAGTATTACTGGAAACACACTGGTCGTGACTCTCATGCTCATTAACTGAATGCCATTTAAAGGATAGTGTCTCTATATGATGTCAAACTATGTAAGAGTTAACAAGAATGAAATAGATCTGTATGTACTGACTTAGAAAGGTCTCCAATTCCTATCGCTGAGTGAAACTTGGAAATTTACAGAGGAATAGTTATATGATACTATTTCAAGCACATGCATGGATAGAAGCAAAACTGCATATATATATATATATATATATATATCCTTTACTGTACCTATGTTATATATATACACACACACATGGATGCACAAAAAAAGGCCTGGAAAAATTTATTCCTGACCAATAAAACAATATTCCTGCATGGACTATAAGGTTGAAGATAATTGTGAAAGGGCCCTTAGCTTTATCTGTAACATTTGCAAGTTCTATATATATTAAATTTATTTAGATTAAGAAGGTTATATAATTTATTAGGGTCTAATATTTTTCTAACAGCTGACAGTGTAAGATAATATCATGTGAAGGCCTGGGTCTACCTAAAATATAAACAGAAATAAATAAAAGTAAATATTAAAAAAACACTCACCCTAAAATTGCTTTCAAGGTATACAGGGATTAAAAGCCTTCTTTTTTCCCTTCATACCTTGACCTATGAAAGCAAAGTATGTTCTTTGAAGTAATAATAATAATAATAAGGTAACACAAACAAAAGTGGTGACAGTCTCAACTTCCTCTCTGATCCCACTCTTTGGGTCCGTATACCTCTGCATCTAAACGTGGGTAGTTCTTTTTCATTTTGTAACTATTCACATATGCCAACTTGCTGTTGTCACTTAACAGGGTATTGGGGGTCTTTCTAGCTTGACCAGCTGGTCCAGGTTTGTCAGGGAGTGTCCTTACCTTAGCACTGAAAATCCTGAGCATTGGCCTTATCCCCACTCCTGGACACAGCCAGAGGCTGGTTACTGCCGATCTCTGTCAGTGAATGTGCTCGTATATCTGCCCCAGTTGTAATAGCTGCATAATTGTCCATAGTGCAGTAATACCCCAATTACTAGTCACTGAGATTGCTTTCAGTTATTTTTGCTGTTATAAACAATTAGATTTTAGTTTCTCTTTTATAAATTATATTTGTTATGCATCGAGTATCTGAATCGTTCTTGCCCACCTAGATTCTTCTGACCTCAGGTTCGCACATTTCTCTCCAGGTGCCTCCTCCTTCTAGCCTTTCCTGTGTGGGTCTCTTACACGTTACACAGACTCCAACCCCTGCCTACTCTACAGATGCATTCACTACAGAATCTTACCTCTCTCCTCAACCTGTCTCCACGTCCTTCCTTAGCATGTTCCCCACATAGAACTAGGTCTCTCCTGCAAGGTGACCAAGGGTTCCCTTGGTCAGTTCTGACCGCCACAATTTCTCAACTCTGTAATTTGCATGCACGCTGTTTCTGCTCTAGGGCTTTTGCTATAGCTTATTTCTGGCATGATGTCAGTATCACATTCTTGCAGAGGCCTTCCCCACCCTCCCAATTTAAGAAGTATCCCAGGTAGAGATTCCAGGTAAAATACAGGAGGCTGAGTGAAAATGCAATTTTATATAAGCAAGGAAGAAATTTTTTTATGGAAGTATGTCCCAAATATTGCACGAAACATATTTCTACTAAAAAATTACTTCCTGTTGGTCTAAAATTCAAGTTGAACTCAGCTTCCTGTATTTTCATTTGCTCAGCCTGGCAACACTACCTCTAGTCACTTCCAAGCACAACACTCTGTTGTAATGTTCTCTTTGCGCTCACCACTCTCGTTGATGTGGCTGTCTGTGCGTTTCAGGCCTGTCTTCCGCCACAGCAATGTGGGCGTGAAAGCTGGGACTGTGTCTGTCTTGTTCCTCGCTGGAGTCTCAGGGTCCAGGACACTGCCTAGGGTACACCAGGTGTTCCATGCACTCTCTTCCGGGATGAATATATATCTGTCAAAGACAAATGTTATTCTCAAGGGTAGTGTGTTAATTTTTTTTTAAAAAATAAAAATTTCAATTGTAGTGGACATTCAATATTAATGAGTAGATATTTATGTAACTTAGGAGGTGATCCCCCTGATATTTCCAGTACCCACCTGGCACCATGTACTCGTATAGTTATTACAATATTACTGACTGTTTTCCTTATGCTGTACTATCCCCATGGCTATTTAGTTACCACCAACTTACACTTCTTACTTCCCTTCAGCTTTTTCACTCGGCCCTCAACCACCCTCCCCTCTGGCAACTAGTAGTTTGTTCTCTGTATCTATAAGTTTGTTTCTGTTTTATTCATTTATTTTGTTTTTTAGATTCTACATATAAGTGAAATCTTATGGTATTTGTCTTCCTGTCTGACTTATTTCACTTAACATAATATCCTCTAGGTCCACCCATGTTGTTGCAAATGGTAGGATTTCATTCTTTTTATGGCGGAGTAATATTCCGTTGTGTATATGTACCACATTTATCCATTTGTCTATTGATGGACACTTAGGTTGTTTACATGTCCTGGCTATTGTAAAGAATGCTGCAGTGAGCATAGAGATGCACATATCTTTTGGAATTAGTGTTTTGGATTTCTTTGGGTAAATGCCCAGAAGTGCGATTACTAGATCATATGGTATTTCTATTGTTAGTTGTTTGAGGACCCTCTACACTGTTTCTATAGAGGCCACACTGGTCTGCAGTTCCACCAGCAGTGCACGAGGGTTAGCAGTAGTGCATTTTGAACAGAAATGTGCTCTACTTGCCTGGGATTCTGTAAGAAACCTCACCTTCATGGATTTCTATTGTCACATAATTATAGACGGCATAGTTTATCTTTCACTCTTCCCACTGTGAGCTTCAGAACTCCTAGAATAAGAGTCATGTAATCCATTACAGAAAAAAACTCTTCATAAAGACCAGTCTGAAAAACCCCACCCAAGCCCTATTATATTACTACATTTATTGATCTGGATGAAGGGAAGGGAAATCCTGTATTTTACCAATTATATGCATTTTAACTATTTTTAAAAACTTTAATGAAAACATTCATGAATGTTTAAAAATTTAACCCATAGGATATTTCAACACATTAGGTTGTCCTGGGGTTAACATTAAATGTTTTTTGGCAAAAACCTCACAATATAGCTTCTCTAAACGGTCTGTTTGTATTTTTGAACTTTCTTTTTGGTAAATGTAGCATTATACCTAATTCATGAATTTGTTAAAAAATTAATTTGTTCTTAATCAGTTTTCTGATAGTTTAAGGAAAAGTATAAGGAGGGACCCCCAAAACTGGAATTTACTTGTAAAAAATTGTGTATTTTTTCTTATGTGTTTAAACTTCAGTCACCTTCAAAGTACTTGCCATTTGATGTAATACACCTATCCAGACGTTTTTTCCACTGCTCAAAACAGTTTTTGAACTTGTCAATTTTTATGCCTTTTAGTGCTTCTGCCATTTTTGTTTCTCCTCTTCTTCAGTGGCAAAATGTTTCCTATTGAGGACTTTTTTCATCCAGGGGAACAAAAAATAGTCGTTTGGGCCAAGGTCAGGTGAATAGAGAAGGTAAGGCACAGGGATCATGCTGTTTTTGCTCAAAAACTGCTGAACATTACATGTGGTGTAGGCAGGTGTGTTCATAAATCACCCAGCATGAAATGGGCAAATGCATTGAGAGTCTTCAAAAGTGATAAAAAATATTCACTAAAGCAGAATGCAGCTTCTCACAACAACACCAGCTGGTATGCTGATACAGATGAGTTCCTAGGACACTCACTTGGTGGGAGAAGCCTGTACTACAATGGGCCTGCCCTCCAAAGGATAATTCTGAGTTTTTTTTTTGGGGGGGGGAGGGGTCCCTGCTCTGTAAATCAATAGTGTTTCTTGTTCATCATAATAAATGACTTTTTCCCTGAATATGTTTCTGTGGATGTAAGTTCCACAGAACATTATTCTTATTAATGGAATAGTAAGTTCTATATGGACTTTTTCACAAAAAAGTTTCTACGTCTTCTTTAGGTGACATTGACTAAGTGGTATTTAGATAAAATGATTGAATTCAAATTAGAGTTGAGTAGTTGTAGGGCGAATCTAGTCACTATGGACTGATTTTGCATAATTCAGACCTCCTTTTTTAAAATTTCAGATACAGGGATCAGAGGATTAAAATTCCCCTGACAGTTTCTAAAATGTGCCCTGGTTATTTATATGAGACCTAAGCTGGTGGTGGTAGTAGTGTGAGTGTGTGTAGAACCTAAAAAAGTACATGAGTAAAATCTTTGATGGATTTCAACTCACCAGTTACTTGGTACACAACAAAGGTGAGACTATCAGTATTTTGCTTTCAAAACACAGATCTCTTTCGTACTTTGATAATCAAAGCACCTATCTACCACGATGTTCAGAAACCCTCCCGATATTAACTGGGGATGTTTGAGGTGACGGTCTCTTTCACTGCCCCATAAGGTGATTCAGCACAAAAGACCTCCCTTCCTCAGTCCCTGAGGGCAACTAGGTTTTGCTTGAAGGAAGCAAGGAAAAAGCAGGAGACTGGAGAGAGGCTACCAAAAGCTTGCTGTGGGCTCCACCAGAGTTTCCCAAGGGCGTGTCTCACCGTCTCTTCTGCCCAGTGCACGTGTGCATGTGTGTGTGTGTGTGTGTGTGTGTGCACAGAGCTGATGAACCCCCTTCCTGCTGAGCTGTGATGGAACTAAGTGGGGAGGGTGTCGCTTCAGAATGTCCTGAAATCTAAGAACAAGCTTCCTTTCCCACCACTTTCCGCTGAGTCAGTTGACTGCAGCGCTGGGCAGGATCTCCAAGCCTTTGTGTTCAGATTATTTTACTGGCAGCAAAAGCCACACCCTTGTGCTACACAAACAGAACACTTTGTCCTTCCAGAGGTCGTACTTTGACCACAGCCCTGGGATTTCTAAACTGCCTCTCAGTGTCTTGCCTATTGTGATGCAGAGTGTTTGGCCAGGGAGAGTCTCCTTGTCTTAATGCAGATACTTACAATTACCAGCTCAGGGGCTCACAGGCTGGTGGGGGCTTTGAACAAAGATCGACTCTACCACTTAAAACAGGGTCAGAAATCCATTTATTATGCACTCAAAAAAGTGCCCTGACAGTGAGAGAGAAATGGATCAGTGTGTTGTGATTTAGAAAAATCCATACTTTTATTTTTAACAACATGTTCATTCATAGCACACACCCGTCTGTATGTGGGGAAAGTAAATGACCCATTGGTCTACACAGGCAGCTCTGGCAAAGAGGTAGTGTAGCCAGAGGACTGACCTTGGAGCCTGAGCTGCAACTGGCAAATAAATCTCCTGCTTCCCACCATAGCAACAATCACATTCATAAGATTTTTATCATCTTTCTATCTACCTGAAACCCTGCTACAGGTTCAAATGCATCTTGTGTAACATTACGTTCTGCACTCAATAAAACAGATAATACAAGACTACCTTTTATTGAATGGTGATTTCAGCACTATGCCAAATGCTGTTAAAAACAAAATTCAACTAAGTAAACTTGAAGATCTAATTGGCTTTATTAAGTGATTCAGGAATCGGGCAGCATCCCTTTTAGCAATTAGAAGGATGCTCTGTACGGATGGAAGGTTTTCATAGGAAGAAGGGTGGGGCAACAGATGAGCTATTAGCATAAGAAAACAAAGGATTATTTTTAGACCAGGACATCTTCTTTAGGAGGAAAAAAATGGCAAGGATTTTTATCATGCAGTTTCCCTCTTCTTTCTACAGGGGATGGAGAAGACCTAGACGACAGATTACTGGTGCTTGACCAGAAAATTCTAGACTAGTTGATTAAGATGACATTTCTGGGAGAGGTTGAAACTACAATTAAGTCAGGTATTTAATCTAGGTTTGGTATCCTGGGCCTCCAGCCCGAGTGACACCATTTTCGGTCTGTGATTTTCGCTTTCACAATGCTATCTCTGTTCATTTTCTCATTTTATTCTCTGCATAACTTTGTGAGGTGAGTTCTGTAATCCTCTTTGCACTAATGAGGAAAGAGAGGCTTAGAGGTGCTACATCTCTTGACCTGGTCACTCAGTTAATAATGGAAGAACTGGGATTCTAAAAAGGCCTGGTAGAATGCAGAACTCAAGATCTTAACCAGTAAGAAAATCAGCCCATTATGACATCAGACTTTACATAAAAAGGAGGGTGTGAGTCTGGCCAAACTGGGGGGCCAGAGGACTGGCTTAGAAGTAGTGGCATAAGAAGCATGTTGTTTTTATTTAGATTGGATGCTTACTGGAGGAGGGGATGATGTTGAAGATATTACTATATAGTTAAGCACTTGCCCCCAGTGGCGTCTCTCCCAAACCCTGACAGAATCTCCATTGCCTGTTCTATTGCTTTACAGACTTCATGAAACAATCTGGGACATCATTTTGAGCCTAGCCAAGCAGATGTTATTGAAGTCTTCCTTTTTATTATCAGGCACCCTTCCCTGGGATAGGTGTTTACTATTGTCCATCAAACTACATCCTCACCCTTCTGCAAAGTGAATTTCACAAAAACTTATCAACATTTTTCTAGTCTCACACTTACAAAAAAAGTGTCACGCTTAGACTGACCCCACTACCAATTTCAGTCATTGCAAGAAATCCTGTAAAACAACCTACTCCTGCCTTTTTCTTAACAAAGCCCAGTTGGGTCTGTCTGAGGCATTTAGAAAATTTTTGGTTTCTGTACACGTGTGTTATATTTCTTTTAATTTTAGATATGTGGTTTTAATTTAGCCAATATAAATATCATTCATTTGGTGAGACTGAATGCAAATAATTCTAAGAAGTTTTTCTTTTCCTTTTTAAGAGAGATGACTTGATCACTGTTCTGGAAGTGCTGTTCTCACAGCTTCTGTGGCACCACAGTTATTTCCTCCGTGCCTCATTTGCTGTTTCTCCTGTTTGTCTTTGCTAGTTTTTCCTTCTCTACTTAACTGCTAAATGCTGAAGGACCCTGGGTTTGGCTTTGGTCTCTCTTCTCTGTCTATTCTCTACCTCTTTCTGACCTCATCTGGCTCCATAAATTTAAAAACCATGCCTACTCTGATGAGTCTAAAATTTCTCTCTCTCTTCAGTCCTGACCTCTCCCTTAGTAGTAGATGTCTAGCCCACATCTCCCTTCATCTGTGCAATGATGGTGACTGTCACATGCACAAAGAAGGACTTTCAATTTTCACTGTTTCTCTCCCCATCTTGTCTGTTTTAATTAAAGCACTGCCTACCCTATTGTTCAAGTTATTTTATGGTCTCTTATTTATATACCTTTCTACATCTCTTTCATTCTATTCTCTCTTCACAGATAACTTTTTCTGCTGTGTATCACTCCCCAGTGCTAGCAGCCAGGAGAGAGAGACTGAAGCTTCTGAATCCCAGCTCCATCCCTGGCTTAGAAAAAAGTCATTGGATGAGCTCTTCTTACCAGTTCGCCCTGATCTGCAGTAGCCAGAATAGAACTCAGTTCTTGCTCTATAGTCAGGTCTGGTTATGGGAAGGGCATTTTTCAGAAAATAGGGGTTGCTGGTGCATGGGTTGGACAGACATCCTAATAATGTTGACTATATAATCTTACCAAATTTTCAATTATTTTATACCATGACCCCCTGACTTGAACAGTAATATAAAGAATCAGGAAGGATAATGGTTTTACCAACAATGATTGTGGTCAAAATATAATGGGGTGCAGAACAGGGGTCCCCCGAATATAGGAGAAAATCCCCAAACCTTTGATTGGGGAGAGGGGGTAAGAGGATGATATGGCATTTAAGATACTTTCATAAAAATGGTCAGATAACAGCTGTGCCTTTCTTGAAGAAGAGGGCTCCAGCCCAGGACAGAAGGTATACATGACTTTAAGGACATATAGGGACTTGTGACATAGCCAGGGAGGTGGATGCCCATCCCGGATATCCGTGCATCATGGGGAACTCTTGCCCTGACTAAATATGGCAGCAGAAGGAAGGTAAAAGATAAAATGGAATTGACAAAAGTGGCACATTACAGGAAGGACTGGCTATGAGGTCACATAGGAACTTCCAGGCCAAACATTTAAAATAAGGGTGGGCTGAGAGAGAATGAAGAAGAAGCCATGTGGACTGAGAGAGGGGAAGCAACCATGCAGCCTGAAAGGGTGTAGGATGGGGTCCGGTCTGTCAAGAGGTCTGGTATGTAAGGAGACGCCACATGGTTTGGAGAAGAAGAAGCCATGCGGGCTGAGGGAGAGGAAGAAGCCATGTGAGAGGGAAGGGTGTAAGGTGAGAGCTGATGGAGCTGTGTGGGGACCTGCCTAACCAAGCACAGATTTGTGGGAGATTTGTGTGAGAGCTGAACTGTGACCAGGAATGCAGATTTCTGCTTCTCTGAAGGACATACAGAGAAGCCCCTCTCTTTGGATCTGTTCCTCCCTGGACTCCACCATGATTTAGTGAAACACAGTACATGTGTTCCTGAACCACTACATGGAGGCTGAGAACAATGTACCCCAGATCCTGAAGGAGAGAGCAGCTTCAAGAGGATGGTGACTCTGAAACCCACAGGAACACATTCCAGTGGGGATGAATATCTGTTTGCACAGCTAGCTTAAAAACAAATAAGGAGATGGGGAACTTCTGAGTGTGGTTTTGGCTTATAGCTTTTTGGGGAGCAAGGGAAGTGCTGAGTCTTGTGGGAGAACAGGGCTCTGAGCAGGAGTGTTCTCAGTCCCTCCAAAATAGGCACCCTATAAATAAAAATCTGTTTCCCTCCACACTAATTGTTGGGTCATGTGTTAAGGGTCATGTGTGGCTGAGCCCTGGTTTGCTTGGTTACAAAAAGACTTTGTTTTCTGAACTATCATTTCTTATTTTTCCTTATTGATTAAGAAAAAAACTTAGATTATAGGATTTCCCAATCCTCCTAGATAAACCATTTATCTAATCTCAGCTCAGCAAACTTTTAAATTTTATTTTTTTCCTGAATATGCCTGCCTACCAGCTTTTGCCTAGTTTAGACTACCAGCTTTTGCCAAGTAGGCCTTTTGGGAGTAATCAAATATACTAGGAGTAGTGGTGAGAAAGTTGCTTCAAGTTCAATGGACTTGGCTATAGTCAATTTCATTGTAACCACTATAATATGATCCTGAGTAATTGACAGAAAGTGTACAACTGTAGGAATTTTCCAAAAGAGGCAATATTTAGTGAAAAAAAAATAGAGCAAATACCCTTAATTTTGACAATTCAGTGAAAGTCTGGTGGATTGCATTCACCTTTCCCTCGGCCAGGATTTTGATCCACGTTAAGTCATTGTGCATCACAGAAGGAAAAGGAGGGTTGTACACTGTGATTCATCTTTCTAAAAGAAAGCGGCATGCATGCTAAAAAAGAAGGGGAAAGCCTCTCTTTTCATGAACTAGGATTATTCATCTTATTTCTTACCTCATCGACTTCTCCATAGTAATTTTCAAACAGAAATCCACTGCTCCTCCCACCCCGGGATGGGCCTTCCTGTCTAGCACTGTGACTGTTTTCATTGGACTATTACATAACTATGATGGAAATTCCCTTTTAAAGACATTGCTTTAAAAAATTGTGCAACATTTCTGCCTAAGCTTCTAAGAGAATATGAATGTCACACCAAGAATAAACTATGTGAAACTCCTTTTCTGTGATGCTGTGGCCTTCAGAGAGAAATTAAAGCAAGTCTTAGTAGCTTGTTGCTTTACAGAATGCACATCATTCTTGTCATTTTTCATGAATTGTTTTTAGTGTTTTTGACAACAGAATTCTTTACATGATAAGTAAATTATTTTGATTATTTAAAATGAGACAATACAAATGATGGTGCAACTGTAATTTCTTTACCTTTCCTCCTTCATCTAATATGGGGATTTTCAACCTTTTTCACCTCGTGTCACATATAAACTAATTACTAAAATTCTGTGGCATACCAAAATTTTTTTTTTGCTGATCTGACCAAAAAAAAATAGA
>VMDR010024275.1:0-15118 GCA_007922815.1 Macrotus californicus | reverse complement strand
AGATCTTACACAAATGGAAAACACAATAGCTTAAACTGATGTAAGATCAAATCTCACATTGCTAAAAAAGGCACACTTTTCTTTTTTATTTTTTTCTACAGCAGATTATCCAGGAGATGAAGATTATTGTGAGTAATTTTAACAGTGAAAGGGGAAGCTGCCATTTATCACTGCAGGTTTTCTTTTTGGTGATAATTAAATTTTCCAGAATGATAGCTGGTACATGCACATGATCATTCGCTGCCTCTAAAGTTGTTCTGAATCATGCACTTGAAGACCAACTGAAAAGTTCTACAAAGCTTTGTAAGTAAATTGTGGTCCCTCTGTCATTTGTCACATGAAGCACATGCAAAGAAGGGTAGATTTTGCAGTTATTGTTGTAAGGGTTGTCGTCTGAAAACTTTAGTTTTGACGCATTTTTCTGCAGTGATTTCATTATACTTAGATGGGAAGTTTCTACCTTCGAAGCAGTAAACTTGATGAATTCGGGCAAACTGAACTGTGCATTAGTTAGTAAAATTATCCAGTCAGATGGTGAGAAGCGTGTTAGGGTTCAGGGTGAGCTATCATTCTTTAGCTAAACAACTGTCAAGTGTGGAATAGACTAATTGGAATCAACATAAAAATTTAAGTCCAATGATATCTCTGTGTAAAGGTATCTATGTTTGTTCCTAAAGCAAATGTGAGAAAGCATGCTGTTTATGAAATAAAAAAAAAAAAAAACAGTGGAAGTTTGTATTCATCGTGATACCCTTTGAAGAAGTTACTCCCAAACAAGAATAGGGTGTGATACTGGACTGTGAACCGTGAAAAAGGTGAATGTTTATGGGGTATCTTTCTGAAAACTGATTTACTCTGAAGCTGTATGCTAAACACAAGATTTTTTTTATTATCTCCTGAAAGGCAATAATACACCAGCCTGCAAACAAAGAGGAGTTCTTTCACTCAGCAATGCTAAAATCACAATAGTGTAATTTATAACCATGCTTCTTCCTTGATCTTGAGAATGTTTTCTTAAAATAGTCTCCAGGATGTCATTCTCTTCAAATTTCTAGTCAGATCGTGAAGACAGCATCACTGAAGGGGAAGTGAGCATGCTTAACACCATTCTCTTCATAAAAATGCATTTCATACTGTATGGAAATTAATTAGTTTACAGCTTAGGAAATACATCTCTGCAGGAAGCAGGTAAAGGATGAGCATGCACACTGACAATGTAGGGTTGAGATGCATTGAACATATATTCTGCACACATGTTGGATGGAAAATTATTAAAATAAGAATTTTTTGAAGCCAGGACTGACAACAAAGAGCACAATCAAAAGTGAAATTCTGGTGTTTGCAAATAAATCAGAAATGTCATCTAAAATTCACAATGCTGATGATGACTGTGACCCTGCTATAAGTATGACTCAGTATTCCAAGGTAGAACCTCTTTACTTCCTTTTAAATATAGGAACAATAATTTCTCAGTGCTGTCTGCAGTTGAATTGCTTCCGTGATAATATATAGACTTCCAGTTTCCACTGAAGTTCTTGAAAAAGAAAGATATGTTTTGGCTGGCTCAACCAGTGTGCATTGTGACTGCTGGTGAGGTTGCTACCAAGTTATTAAGCTCCCGTCTACTTGTCCTGTAATTCCGCAAAGTGAAGATTTATCTCTTCTTCAGCGCCTTCCAGATTTGAAGGTTTGGTTGATGAAACTGATAGAATTTCTTCAAATCAATCACACGGGCTGAACTGTGCTCACGGAAGAATCTTGCTGAATATTTTCAAAAGCAAATTTAAGATTGCTGACTACACACTTTTAAAAAATTATTTCTATCATTGTTGTTACTATTTCTGCTCACAATCCCCTTGAGAGCAATCCGTTTCCCACCTCGAGCTTAGAATGGTGGCACCGAGCTCCGTGGCAGACTTTCACGGTGACACGGCGATCTTCTTCCCTTCCGCATCCAGCCCTGCAGGCACAGGGACTTCCTCGGGCCTGTAAGAGTCTCAAGTCCTCAAGGCCTCTTCGTCTGCTTACTTTTTGTTTAATTGGGACATAATTCACATCCCATGAAATTTACCCTTTTAAAGTGTACTACGCAGTGATTTTGAGCATATTTACTAAGCTGTGTATAAAGTGGTATCTCCTGAATTTTATTTTGATTTATCTAATAACTAATTATTTTGAGTATCTTTTCAGGTGTTTATTGATTGGTCACTTGTACCTTTTTGGAGAAATGTCTGTTGTATCCATTGAGCCATTTTAACTGGTTCATTTGCCGTTTTATTTAAGTTCTAAGAGATTTGTATATGTGTATTCGAGATGTAAACTCTTTACTAGATATATGAATTTCAAATATTTTCTCCCATATTAGGGGTTATCTTTTCAATTTCTTGCCAGTATTCTTTGAAGCACAAAAGTTTTGAGTTTTTATAAAATCTACTCTGTGTATTTTTTTCTTTTTCTGTTTGTGCTTTTGGTATCATATCTAAGAAACTGTTGCCCACTCTGAGGCCACAGTGATCTGTTTTTTTCTAAGAGTTTCACCCTTACATTTAGGTCTGTGAGCTAATTTGCATACGGGGGATAGCAAGGTCTGGCTACATTATTTCTCACATAGGTATCTAATTGTTCTAGCAACATTTCTTGAAAAAAAAAATCTTTTTCTATTGAATTTTCTTTCTACCTTGTCTCATGTTAATCGGTCATAAATGTAACGATTTTTAGGACTTCAGTTCTCCTTCAGTCGTCTGTGTCTTGCTAGTGCCACAGCATCTTGATTACAGAAGCTTTAAAATAAGTTCACAAACAGGAACGTGTGAGTCCTCCAACTTTGTTCTTTTTCAGGATTATTTTGGCTTTTCTCGGTCCCTTGTGTTCCCATATGAATTTGAGGGTCAGCTTCTGCATTTCTGCAAAAAAGGGCCTTTGGCATTTTGGTAAGGACCATGTTGAATTTGTAGATGAGTTTGAGGGGTGTAACCATTTTCACTTTTTAAAACGTGACCCAGGAAAGTCTTTGAATTTACATGCGTCTTTCAATGTGTTTTTCAATGACAGTCTTTAGTGTTCAGTAGACAATATTACAATTGTTTTGTCAAATGTAATCCTTAGTATTTTATTATTTTTGATAGTGCTTTAATTTTTTCCTTAAATTTAATTTTTAGATTTTTTTTTCTAATGTAAAGAAAATACATAGATTTTTGTATGTTAAACTTGATCCCAGCAACCCTACTGACCTACTTTAATTTTAATATTTTAAGGGATTCCATGGCACTTGAATATAAAATTATGTAATTTATAAACATAGTCTTATTTCTTTCTTTCCAATACTGATGCGTTTCATCTTTTATTCGGGTTGAGTAGCCCTGGTTCAGGCCTCTAGCACCATGCAGAATGTAAGCTGTGGTTATGGGAACGAATAGTGTTGTCTTGTTCCTGATCTTCAGGAAGCATTCCGTTTTTCACTGTTAAGTTTGATGTTACCTGTGGGTTTTCAGTGATGGCCCTAATAAAGCTGAGGGAGTTCCCTTCAATTATTACTTTTAAATGTGCTTAACAATATGTATCTAATGACATTATAATGAAGACTCCAGTCTCAGTTGCCCGGCACTCATCTGGCGCTCAAGAATGACCTAATCTCTCTACTGACCTGCTGCGGTTCACTGTTCAAATGAAATATGACATGCGTTTAGCGTAGCTTTCCTTTTCTGAGCTTCTCTTTTGAGTTCCACTGCCAGCAACATAAAAATCCGAACCATCGCTCCCTTCAACAAATCACAGTTTCCTGGCTCACTCTCTCTGCCTCTCTATTTCTCTAAATATCACACGGGGAAGGCTGTCTAGCTTATGCGGAAACTGTGTGGCGTGGCATTTCAGTCCACAACAGACTGCTTTTATGATGGTGGTCCCATGAGATTATAATAAAGCCACATTTTTTGTAAGAAATAAAAATGAGAGAAGATGTGATTCAGGAGATTTTTTTTCTCTGACGGGAGTAACCACTGTGGGGGATGGCGGCAGATCCCCCTAGCTCACGGCTCCTGAGCTCTGAGTACACAGATCATGCCCTGATGAGTTGGCCATGCACCTGTCTGGGCACAGAGGACCTGCCCCCCCAGCATCACGAGTGCAGGGGGCACTCAGCCCTCCCAGCTCCAGTTTGGTGGTCTTTACAGAACATGGTGGCATATCCTTTGTTGGGGACCTAAGACCCTGTATGAGGACTCAGGCCCTCATGAGGACTCAGGCCCTCAGGAGCCACCTGAACAGGTAGCAGGTGCCACTGCCCACAGGAGCCACCCGAACAGGTAGCAGGTGCCACTGCCATGCTGGTGAAAGCTCTGAGGGGTGTGCAGCCAGCTTGTCCTTGTGCTTTGGAAACATACTCCATTGTAATGATTGCAAACCATAGATAAGTCTTTTATTTTTCTCATCAGTGCGATGGCAGAGAGAGCCCTTGGTGACAGATAGGGTCAATGGAACACAGTTCCAAAGTCAAAATACTGAGTTTTGACTTCCAGATCCTCTCCAGGTTAAACCTCTCTTTTCTAATGAATATCACAGAAGTCCTTAATCTGACCCCGGCTCCAATGTGCCATAGCAAAACCACATGGCCACGATGGTCCCTACATTCCTTTGTCTTCCTACCTTGATTTCTTTCCTCCTGACCCTCAGGCCACCTTTTGCCTCCTCCTGGTGGCCAGCATTGCGAGGATCTACGCCTCACTCAGCCAGTCTCTTCTCAGTATTTCCGATCGGCCCAGCCCACCTCCCTGCTCACGGAGGGCATTGATAGATTCAAGTCTCTGTCTCTGTGCCCTTTGGCGGGAAGCCGGGGAGGATGGATGAAAGAATGTTTCTCAAGTCCACGGTCCTTGCCCGAGGCCTCCCCACTCATTCGCTCACTGACTCAGCCAGAGCAGGTGAACCACTTTGTATCTCTCATGCTGTGTTTTGCTGTGCCTTCTCCATGTTTACACATGGTTACATACACAAATTCTTACTACTGTGTTACAGCTGCCCATAGCGATCAGCTCAGGAATGTGCTGCCCAGGTTTGCAGCCAGGAGCAGGAGGCTGCACCACAATCTTGGCCAGCAGCAGGCTGGACCATCTAGGTTCGTGTGAGCGCACCCTGTGGTGTTTGCACAACGACAGCATTGCGTAATGACCCATTTCTCAGAACGTATCCCTGACATTAAGTGACATAGGACTCTGTATGTGTGTGTGTATAAATGTATATAAATATGTAAATATATGTGTGTGTAGAGGATGGGGCAAAGGTACGCTTACAGTTGTTCCTATGGAAAATAACACAATAATTAATCAATAATAATACAAGATTAAACTTTGTTTCACATACAACTGTAAACCTACTTTTGACCCACACTGCCTCAGTGCACCTTTATAAAAATATGTGCACTTTAATGGAAAATTTGCCCCCCGAGTGTGGTTGGTGCTGCTCACCAACAATGACTTACTCTCGGGTCCTTGTTTGATGAAGCACGAAACCCTTCACCTCACTTTTCTCATCGACTGAATGAAGACACTGATAAATACTTAATCTGTTTCCACTCTCAGATGTTAATGATTCTTCATTTTCATATCTACTCATTTAGCATTGAGATATTATCATAGGGCTATCTCAAACTGAAAGAAATGCTAATTTTCAGCAACTCAAACCTACTACGATGTTGCTTAGGGTACTTTTACCAGAAGGTCGCTTTTAGCTTCTAAATGAGTGGAACTAACATTCACCAGCACAAGGTGGTGGGGGGTGAGGGGACAGAATCAGAGCTCACACTCCTGGATCAGAAATTCTGAAGGATTTTTCTCTAGACAGGGGAGCTGCAGAATATGGGGGTCCATATGGAAGTGAATGGGAGAGGGAAATATTTACAGTGGGCAGGACAGATTTTCAGCATTTGCATGACCAACTCTGTCTCTTTTTAACTTAGAGCTTATATTTTACTTCCCATTCAACCTCTGGGAGATATAAACATGTCTATGTGTGTATATATGTTTTAAGATCTCTGTATGTGTATGGTGGCCAGTACAGGCCAGTGCTGGCTCGCCTGCCTTCCGTGAGTCGGAGCCTTCACATCCCCATAAGCCTGCCACCTAATCTCCTCCTGGCAGTTCGATGTGGAACACTTGACTTCCTGTGAATATGATTATTTTTTAAGCTCCTGAATATGCTGATGAGTGTCTGCAGATTTGAGATAAAGCAAATCTCTTAAAATATGCAACTGAACTTTCTAGTCCTCTAGGCACACAGGGGAAAAAAGAAAGTTCCAGACAGACTCCTGTATCCCATCTAGTAGGACTCCTCATTTGAAAAGTGCCAAGAAGCAGGAACACTGCATGAATACAAATTTTCTTTACATCTCTAAACATTTAACGGTTATAAGGACCTTCAGAAAGTGGGCATATGAGGAGCACGTAGTTTTGGAAAATATGATGCAGTCCATGATGTTAAAATTTCAGTGAGAGCAATTAGGAAAAAAGTTTTGAAAGGCTGCCTGGGGCCAGATTACAAAACACTGCCCCCGCCACTCACATGGACTTGGTCCCGGAGGCAGTGAGTCACTGAAGACACTGAGTCCTGGCCCTGAAGATGAACTAGGGAGTTGGCCAGAGGAGTCATAGACGAGGTTTTCGCTCCTGAAATGATAGAACCCTGCGGGAGAAAGCTGTTACCTGCACTGTTGCGGTCCTGCTTTGGTAATGTTGCAGGTGAACTAACATCTAGGTGGCCGTTTTGCTACCAAAAGGGGAAATGAAAAGCAGGGGAGGCCCGGGCGAATCGCGGAGGATAGCTTTCCGCCTGGAGGCCGCTGACCCCCAGCCCGCGCGTGCTTTCCTCGTGAAGGAGATGTCTTCACGGTCTACACCATGTTGTTTGCAGGGCTCTCGGTGCGTGCAACCTGCACAAGCTGCGTGTGTGGAGACGCACACTTGCCATCTATCGTCTCCGTCACTTTGTGTTGCTCTTGATTGGAGAGTTGATCTAGACATCAGAATCTAGTCTATCCTTTACCTTTGTCAATCTTGCTGATTGTTTTAAAATCCTGTGGAATTCTTATGTTTGCACAATAAAGCAAAACTTTCCAAAGGGCAGACCTAGATTGCTCTGATTTTCTCGCATTCTTCCTGATCCCGTGTTGCCAATCGCAAGATGTTTATTTCCCGAACACGACAGAACATTTAGATGGCGGGGCCTCGGTAGACACTTTTCTCTGGTTGGCAGATCGTACCACTTTCATTTTCTTGATGAGACACTTCATGCTTTTGTACCTGTTTCTATTATCTGCCTAGTTGACCTGTCCATTCCATAGCATCAATATTATTCTGCTCTAATTTTGTTCTTACGTCCTCTGAGAATAAAACCAAGCATTTGACTTCTCCTGTGCATAGAAAGCTGTATATCTGAAATTTCATGATATGTATATGCAGATCTTATAGCAAATATGAGATTCCGATTCATTTTCTTTCCTCGACTCTTACACATGAAAAATTTTAATAAACTTGAAAACCATGTTCTAATGCTATCTTCTCCAAAGTCATTTCTTGAGGTGATTTTTCCTGTAGAACACCACAGGCATGACACTCAATACTAAACGTTTGGAAGGATCATTCTTTGGTTGCTTTCTTTGCAGGAGGACAGAAAGCACACCTGAAACTTCATGGTCATTGCCATTCTCGATGGCTATCCAACTTTTCCCTCCAGACCAGACCTCAGCCTCTGCTCAAGCTTGTAATGTGATGGGAGTTCCCTGCAATGCGGTGAGTTCCATTTTTAGATTTGTCTGGTGTTTGGACAAATTTCTTCTGTGGTCCTACTTCTGAGCCCCGGAGTCATGCAGGGGGCGGGGCAGGGCACATTCCCACTCTTCTTCCTCTAGAGAGTGTCTCCTTTGTGTGAGGACAATGGCTCTGTGATTCAAATAGAGGTCATGTTGAAGGACAGACTCCTCCCTTCCTTCTTTCTCCCTTGTTTCCTTCCATCTTTCCTTCTTTTTATTAATGATACTGGCATTTTTGATAAATATAGGCCATTTTCCTTTATATTAATGGGCATTCCTCACTCTGAGTAGTCAAATACTACCTTATGATCCAATTCATATTTTTAATGCCTGACCAGAATAATAGTGATTAAAAATAATAATAGTATTGAGTTCATCAGTAGATTTTAAGCTTTATAAAGAGTGAATCTGGTTTTTTTCTCACCATCATTGGATCCAGGGATTGTTGCATAGTAGGTGCTCAATGAATGAATGAATACATGAAGTAAGGTACTTACAGCATCTGCAATAGACTATCTGATATTGATGCGTATTTTCCTCCAGTACTTTTTTCCTATGTGCATATTGAGCTGAGAGAATCCTAAAATAACACTGCCTTGGCAGGTCAAGGGCATGACCATTTGCACATTGCAGTAATCCACCTGTAAACTCATGAGCCCAGTAAACTGTCAATAGGAGAACATGAAGCAATAAGACTTGACTATTGGTTATGAAAATTAATTTCTGTAAGCTGCATCTTTACTATCTGTAATATCTCTGGCATAGAGAAAGCTCACCTTGTAATGTTCCAAATGAGAAAGGAAAAGAGGGAATAGACTTTTGACATTGTATAATATGTCTTATATATATACATGTAAGTATACTGTATATGTGTACATAATACATATATATACATTAAACATCTATAAAACATAGTGAGAGAGATATATAGAGATAGATAGATAATAGACCAATAGATAGACAGGTGCATAGATAGGTAGACAGGTAGGTAGAAATCTGATAGGAAACATCTAATTGAAAACATGGGTGTAAAAGGCACACCCAGAGAAAACTCACTCTATTGACAAGAGCCCAGAAAGCTCCTGAAGAGGGTATATTTGACTGTTGAAGGTTTTGAGTTCTTGAGCAGTGAAGAGAGCTGGGAGCTGCCGCTACCCGGTAGCAGTCTGTGAGAGTCCTGGGGTCGGGGACACACTACTTGTGCAGGGAAACACGTTGCTTTGCAATGTAAGGAACAAGAAAGGCAGAGCTTGCTATGCAAGTCTCTGTGGGCACAGTGGTCACAGCAAGGAACTGCACAGACAGGCAGTGACCCTCCACAGGACTCCAATTAGAGCTGGGCATCATGGCCCAGCGACTGGAACAGATGACCTCCATACCTGTCCCTATTGGGCAGTCCTACCAGTTACTAGGCATTCCCTTCCTTCCTCCGTGGTGGCCAGATTCTAGTGCATAAGATCATCTATGCCCATCTCATGTTTCAGAGATGAAGAAGACATCTAGTACTCCTGAGGTGACCATAGGAGGCTGAGAATGTTGTCCAAAGAGTGTTGTACCTTTACAGTAAAAAAAGCAGGATTCAAGGTACAATTATTTCTCTTTTCCAGGGTTTGCCAGACATATTGTATTTCATGGAAACAAACAAACACAAAGATACAGAAGGAACACTGGTCAAGTAGTTATCTGGGTGAATGAAGTAAGAGAGCTAAGGATTTATATATGATTTTCAGAGGCATTGCTTTCTGATAACAATGTCTCAGTTATGTCTTCTTTTCATGGTGGGGGGTCTTCAGGAAGGGTAACAGAGCAAAGATAACAGAGGGACTGTGGCACTATCTAGCCAGTATTCAGAAGGGAAATAATAAAACAGTATTTCCCTAAATGAATTCAATCTAATTTTTCTTTTTTTGTCTTTTTTTAATTGTTGTTCAAGTGTAGTTTTCTGTCTTTTCCCCCAACTCTTACCCACCACCCCAGTCTTCCCCTCCTCCCTCCCCCATTTCCACCCCCCTTGTTATTGTCCATGTGTCCTTTATAATTGTTCCTGTAAACCCTTCACCCTTTTCCCCCATTATCCCCTCCCCTCTCCCCTCTGATCACTGTCAGCCTGTTTCAATGTCTTTGGTTATATTTTGCTTGCTTGTTTGTTTTGTTGATTAGGTCCCTGTTAAAGGTGAGATCATAGGGTATTTGTCTTTCACTGTCTGGCTTATTTCACTTAGCATAACGCTCTCCAGGTCCATCCATGCGGTTGCAAAGGGTAGGGTTTCCTTCTTTCTCTCTGCTGCGTAGAATTCCATTGTGTAAATGTACCACAGTTGACTGAACCACTCATTGACTGATGGGCACCTAGGTTGCTTCCAGCACTTGGCTATTGTAAATTGTGCTGCTCTGAACATTGGGGTACATAGGTTCTTTTGGATTGGTGTTTCAGGGTTCTTAGAGGAACAAATATTTTAACCAAATGTATTTCATGTTTTGTTCTTTTTAGCGCTGTCAAGTCTCTGTTAATAATTTTCTCCCTCAGTACAATTGAAGGAAAGATTAATCACTTCACTCTATATATACCCCGGCATCAATCAGGAGTTCAATGAAAGCCTAAAATTAGCTTCTGAATTAAATTTTCTCTCAGTTTTATACCTTTCCCATGGAAAGTAGATGTAATTTTTCATGTGGTTTTCTGGTCATAATCTCTTTCTTCATCTATTTAAAGAATATCTTGTAAAACTCACATGAAATAAAAAAAGCATGAAAAGAACAGAAAATAATGATCTAAAAATAATTGCTTATCAATGGACTTGGAAACAATATTTGTCTCAATTTTCATTGTGTACTTCTACGTGTCTAATTCTCTCCCATTAAAGTGTATATTAAAACACTTTACTATATCATCGCCCTGATGTTTCTCTGCGTAACTAATAGTTGTTGGATAATCAAATTATCCTAAAATGCAATTTTAGTTCTATTTCCTCAAACATTTAATCCATGCCCTTTTGAAAAATGGAAACATTTACAGTCTCAACAACATTCTCCAGGAATGCTGTTTGAAATGTTCAAATAAAATTGCATTAGCAAAGTCCAAATAGCATTTAGTTCAAACACCATCAGCACCAGGTCCCACTCCCAGACTCCTGCCCAGGGCCCAGAGGGTGTGGCTGCCCCACGGACACCTCCACCCTGCAGTATGTCCACCAGACCTGGCTACCTGGGGAAGTTAGTGGGACACTGAAGACAAAGTAGAGAGCTAGAAACTTCAGTGTCTTCAGTGCTTGTCAAAGACGACAGGCTCCTTACCTTAAGATGTCAAATGGACTGTGTTGCTGATACTTGAAAATATTTACTTCCTCATTTTAAAGGCATCAGTGATCAGATACTTATATAAGCTCTCCCTTTCAGAAGTTTCTCTGCTCCTCCATAGAATGTGTATGACTGCCTGCTCTCGAGAGCTAAAAACGCCACTTTCCTGGGGGAGTAGACTTAGCTGTGATGTGACATATCTAAACCTCAGTGCCCTTATGACAAAGCATTTATTTCACATATTTTTATGAGGAGTAATGAAGACAGCACAGAAAAGGACTTAGCGAAGTTATCTGCACGGAGTGCACTCACAAATCACATTAGCTGGGTTTTTCTATTTCGGTCCCAGTTAGCAGTGTTTTCCGCTTACATCAGAAGAATCCTTTCTGTTTACATAACTAGTGGCCCAGAGGAAGGAAACCCATATGTCTGGGAAACATAATGATGTGTCCAGACTCAGGCAGTTTCTATCTTTTTGCTCTGCTCATCTCAATGTGTTGGACTTGCCCAGGGCTTGCTGCTTTCTTGGTATCAAGGAAGATTCCATAGTCCCAAACATCAATTTCTAAAATTAATGTTTCCAAAATAGGCAGGGAGGAATGGGGGTATGATGAGCTTTCTTGCTGCATATTTTTCTGCCCAGGAATCCCTAGCAATCTTCCCTGTACCTTTTATTGGATAGAAATGGACCTACAGGCATTCAAAGGGGCAAAAGTTCTTAGAAAACCATTAAGCAGAACTTTTAAGACTCTTTAGCTTCCATATCAGTGGGATGAGATAGGGAGATTAAGTTGAGATTATATAATCATCCAAAAATATTTGTATTTTGAGTTAATACATATCATCTTTTCCTCTGAAGTCAGATATTCTGCAAACTTATTTTCCCTCTTCTCTTGCCCTGATTTTAGTTGTTAGTATCTTCTAAAATTTTTATTTTTTCATTCTGATTGTTGCAAATCCAGGTGAATTTGGTAATGTAGTTTTCAGATGTTATTAGGATGCAGAGTAGGTTCATGTTTTGTACAAGGCCACATATTCATAGATATTTATCGGATGGAGGCAAGGCTATAGGTTTGCTCCTTTAGCACACAGAGGTTTCAGAGAGAGGCCACGTTGTCCAGTGGACATCTCTCTGCCCAAGAATGGAGTAATGTTGCAATAAGTGAAAAACCTGTGAACTATCAAGTTCATGATCTGCCCTTATTCCCACTGAATAAGAAATTAACAAGAATCCAGTCTAACAAAAAAAAGCATCAACTAAATTATGCACAAGAGAATGTTTTTTGCAATACTTGGAAGTGCTGTTTACGTAGCAAACAAATGAATTATATGGCCTATTTTGTTTAAGACATTTAATACAGCATTCACTCAACAAAACTTATTGAATTAAAATAAACAATGATAAATTTTGACATGAAAAATTTTTTCAATGGTTTATGGAGTAGAAATGATCAGTAATTGCTCTGTAAGAGGTCGATTTTTGTAACTCATCTGCTTTGGTTTGTGGTGTGTGTGTGTGTGTGTGTGTGTATGTAAAATGTACTAGTTTATTTTTGTATAGTTAAGCATTCCAAATGATCTTAAATCAGAAAGTTTTTTGAGTATTCTTTGCTGGTAGACTTTGACCTTTTAGGACACCTATGTCATGAGTTGAGTTAAAATTGAGAAAAATAAAAGGTGAGAGTGACAGAAATCAGGGAACAACACAAAAATGAAGAGCATGATCTGTTGGTCCCTAGGCTGATATGAGGCCTCCGATCTCACCCGGAGAGATGGGCTGGTAATAAATTAAAGGCTCAGGACTCAAGCAGTGTAGTGTCCGTGGCTTCACATGGCAAAAAGAATCCTGGGCATAGAGGTAGGTCTCCCATGTACCTGAAAACATTGTGTTGCATGAACAGTTCAATGAGAGCCAAGGGGTGTGCTGCAGCATTTCAGTCTTGGCGTGTGCAGGCTTCAAATGTTTGGGGTAAAAAAGTAAGGCTGTCTTTATCATTGCAAAATGCCTACACTGAGGGGATTCAATGATGGTAGAGACCAAAAATATACCACAATAAAGAAGTTGACCAGAATGTTATTAATATAGAGACAGCCTAAGAACTTCCAGAAATGAGTACAGATACTTTGATGTTGTAACCTGACTCTGCAATTATAAATTCTACTCACTCAACTTTGGAACACTGCTTATTTGCAGGTAAATTTTGTCAAAGACAAAGAATAATATATTAATATCTTAATGCAATATTTCCTATAATTCTTCATGTGTTCCTGATATATGTTGATTAATGTTTATTATGTTGTTTGGCCTGCAAAAGTTCATATCTATTTAACATTGTTGACTCTGGTGTCAATCTGCTCCACCCCTGAGCAAGGCTGCAAAAGTTACCACCTCTCTCTCTATTTCAGGTCTCATATATGTAAAATGGGTGTAATACAAACTTCTTTACCAACGAAGAGGAAAGCAAATGCTTAGCACAATTCTTATAATGTTGAAACAACAATGCTCAGTATTGCTGTTGTTATTGTTAATATTATCATGACATGATAAAAGCAAATGTCATGTCAGTGTAAGCCTCGATATCCCTGTTTCAGAAAAAATTACCCCACGAGACAAAGCATTTTGGCACCTACACAGAGAGTCAAAGTATGGCTGAGAGACTGACTTCGCCTCCTGTCCTGCTTGATGTGTGAGCCCAGTTGATGCCAGTGAAGGCCGGACATGCTCAAGATGATTATGGAAAAGACTCTCTGACCTGCACAATTTTTCACTCCCAGGGTCTGCACGGCCCCGATTTTATAACGAGGAGCTATGTTTGGCGGCACTCATTGTACGTGATACACATACATTCTCGTTCCCTGGAAGAATACTCCTCACTGACATTCTCTGTTCTCTCCTTATGTTCTGGAGGGGGGTAAACTACTGATCAAGAACCCATCAAATAGAGACTTCAAATTCCACCTTTCATACAGGGTGTATTGGCTATACAGCCTGTGGGTTCTACAGGCTAGGATTACTTTGTTCTTCAGAGCGTTGGAAAAAGCTGACATGAGGATTACTCTGATGAACATAAATGACTCAACGGCCCATATTTAGAATAAATGAAACTTTAGTAAGTTGAAGATCAACATTGAAGAAGAGCTCTAACTTGTACTTGTTATATAGCTCTTTGGGGGGTGGGGTAAAAGAGCCCATGACAGTTTTTAATGAACAAACAGAAAAAAAAAATACAGAAATGAAACAAAAATGGGGGGAAAAAAAGCTTGTGGGCTGATATGATGAAACATTCATTACTTTGTGGGAAAGCAGCCAAAGTGATTTATACTCCAATACTCTATGCTGAAATCAAAGAGAATAGCAGAGAAATGTCAATGCAGCTCTGTATTGGGAGATCTGTGAAATTGGGCAAAAGAGTATTTTGATTGAGAGAGTTAATGGCAATTCAAACAGACTAATTATGAATTAAGGTACTAAAAATGCATGTGATTTCACTTCTGAGGCCCCAGCTGAATTTTTATTTCTAGATGCAATATTTGGCTACTCATCACAGTATGATTGGGACAATATAACTTCATTGTGAAGTGATTTTGTACCAACAATGTGAGGACTGAATTTCAGAGCCTGCTGATGTGCACAATGGAATGTATTCACAATCTGGGTTAAACTTTCTTGGCTCTTTAGCATTTACAAACAAATCATGTGAAAACTAATGTTTTTCATGTTTTTCAAAAAATGTTGCTATTAGAGAGCATTATTCTCATAAAAGTAAGCATTTTAATCTTTGACTACATGCACATAATGCATTATTTTTCAATTTCGTGTTCTTTCCCTGGAAGGTACAAGGAGCAGTTATGACTATAGAGCAAGTAAAGAGCAGTAACAGGAATTAAAGTTCTTGGAAATTTACATTTTCAAATCCTTTGCTATTATTCACAGTAATTTCTCTTTAAAATGAAAATCTATGTAAATTTGCATATTATGTATATATTTAGATAGTTTAGATTGATGAGACAGAAAGTGCATGT
>VMDR010024274.1:0-15122 GCA_007922815.1 Macrotus californicus | reverse complement strand
TAGGTAGACTCAGAAGTGCTCCTAAGTAAATTTTTATAAAACTCTTCAACCATCTGCAGAAACTTCTTTTAAGAGTTGTTAAAAGGATCAAAAAAGAACAAGCTTGTAAAAATGTTTAAAATTAGTAAAAAATTTATAGATGTTTAAGGCATTGCACTTAAATCCTGATAAGGAGTGTACCACTTGAATCAGGTGGATAGATATATTAGCTTTAGTGTCTAGTATTAGAAATTGGTATAGCAGGAGATTAAAAGGTGTCTCTTACTTATTTGGAATAAAAATATAGTTTTTCTGCTTCTCTGTTCATCTGCTATATTTTGCTTTCTTGTGATTGTTGCCTGAAGCGTGGACTGATGTCATTGCTGTGTTGGCTGTGTGACCACCCAGCCCTTGTTGTACTGTGTCCCATTCGGTAAAGGATACCCGCCTTCTGCAGTGCAGGATGGGGCACAAAGTGGAGGAACAGTTAAATGACTTGGTTTGGGAAGAATGGCACCTACTTAAAACCATGTTCCAATCTTCCATTCTTTCCCACTTCCCGGGAAGTAGCCGAGCCCTTGCAGAGATTGCCCATCTGCCTAGCAGCTTGGAGAAAACTGGCCTGAGTGTTGCTATCTCTCACCAATAGTGAAATGAACATGCACGTGTGTGTGTGTTTCTAGTTGTTAATCCTGACTCACTGGAGCACAGAGTCTTGAACCAATTTGTTTTCTAGCTTTAAAGAGAGAAAGCAAGTGGCAGATTATGAGGCAAAAAGTACATTGATGCCTGTTTTTGGAATAGGCATTGCTGGGTTGAAAAGGAAATACAGGCATGGCAGTGAATGCTCCTCAATCCTTTTCCTTAACGAAGGAGAAATGCATCTGATTCAAACTAATACAGATTTGGTAATAACCATGGTTACTGAAATGTGTGCACTTTATGCTCATTGAGAGAAGGCAGCAGGGCCACAGTTGTTCAATTCACAATAATAAACCTCTTCATGTCAACTAAAAATGGAAGAGTCAGCCTATGTTCCTAAGTCACTTGTTTCAGCCCAAGACTATCGATTTAAGCTAAACAGCATGATGAGATGCTTATGGTAAACAACAGGATGGGACACTGGGTTTGGTAAACACGCAGGCACGTGCTTGAAGAAGTAAACAAGGTGATGAAAGCACAGTACTAATGGCTTAGAGAAATGAAAGAAGATGCTTTTCCTTAGTACATTTATTAGGCATAGATTGGACTTAGATAATGGGATGATAGCAAGACAGTAACAGAAATCAAAGGTTTATTTACTGAGTTGCCCACTATTACCAGAGTCTTAGTTTTGGGAATATCCACAAAGCACAACTACATTTGATGAATGAAAATTGATGCTTAGATTCATTCCACATTTTGACCGTATAGAAGAAGGGTTTGTATTATTTGGCCTTTCAGAAGAGGAGAAGGCTCTTCCCTCTCAGTATTCAATGCATTTGTACTTGAATGTCAGTAGCCATTGGAAACAGAACTTCTGGTTCTAGAAGTTTGCCTACTGAGGATATCTTGCTCAAGATCCATAAAGCATCTCCCTATTTTTCTTTATCTACAACAGTTTGCTTATAAAAATGGAACAGTTAAAAATCATATATAACATTGATGATGGCTAGAGTGTAAGTAAATAAAAAAGCACTGAGAAAATTCCAGGGTTAACAGCTGGGTCAACACACACACATGCATGCTTATGTACTCCCAGTGAGAGATAATAAATTCAGGCCAGATTTCTTTGGTAAGATGCAAATACAAACAGTTATTTGATTTTTTAAATCTTTATTAGATACTTTTTCAGTTAATATATATTGAGTCTCAACTATGTGACAGGCAGTTTAAAAGTTCTTCTTATTCAGTTACAGGGAACACTCCTATCCGATGGTAAATAAATCTATTTTAAATGAATATATGACAATACATACGTTCACATAATTTTGGTGTGTCCTCATATATCATTAATTCTATAGGACTTAAAAGAATCCTTGAATTTAGTTTTTTTAACTGTGCTCCCCGAATTTTTTTAACTCATTTTTTTCTTTTCAACAATCCTTTGTATTAAAACTTTTTTTTATTGCTGTGTATATCACATTATAGCTTTTCCTCATATTATTTTCATTTCTAGCATTTAAGAATTATTTATAAGTATAGCATAGGGGGTGATCACTTTCTAAGTTATATAAATGTCTAATCACTTTGTTGCATACCTGAAATCACTGTAATTTAATTTTTTTAAAGAATTCTTGATATATTTAAGAATTTAGAAAATGCTTTCTAATTAGTTGACCAACAGTCAAGTTGCCCAGCTTGCCCTCTATGTCAGGTGCAGGGCTGGCCGCTGGAGCTACTGAGTATACAAGGCTCTGGGCTCCCTGTGTCTGAGCGGTGTTTTAGGGGTTACTGGGAAATCTGACCTTGCCATTCCCATCATTTACAGGGTGGTTGACCCAAGTTTCACTTGGAAAAAAATGCTGTGACATTTTAGAAGAGTGACCAAGAGCCACTCTCTCCAGCCTCTTCCCAAACCATCGAGGAAGTGCCACGTGCTAGAAATGTTTACATGCCTTTGATAAGGCTATCCCTTTTGAGGAGTCATTCCGGTCAGAGACGTTTGGGCCCCTCAGCCTTCACTGAAGTGGCGTTTACCAGATTGTAAGCTCACATCTCACTGGGGACTGGAGGTGCGGTCTGTCCCATTCATCACAGAGCCTCACACTCAGAATGGGACTAGGCTTCGTGAGACTGGGGTGCAAGCTCGCCTTCTCCTTAGCATTGATCATTTTGGTGAAATGTTCACTTAATTTTTTTTATTCAAAAATATTTATGATGGGATGGGCACTACTCCAGGCATTAGAGATACAACAGGGAACAAGAAGTGTGATCTCTCTTCCCAGAGTTTTTGGGAGAGTGACAATTGCTAATAAACCACAAATAAACTGACATATAAATAAAATAGTTTCAGATTGTGATTCGTGCTAAAGAGAAGCCAAGGAGGCTGAGCTAGGGAATAAGTGGTAGAAGGAGAGTGGATGGGGCATGCTTATTCCTGGCACTTCCTTCTCAGGGCTTGTAAACAAGGCCCCCATACAGATATCCATATAGAATCATCTAGAAGAGTTGCTTTAAAAAATGATGGATGAAACTGTGTGTAACAAGGTTCTCTGGGGACCTTGGCCTTAACATTTCTGTTCTCTAACTCCCAAAGTCTTGATGTTCCAGCATGCTGGAGTCTCGTTAAGCTGACAAAAGATTTTCTTCAGATTAAATGACTTATGGGACAGAGACAACGCCTTCCGTGGAAATGTTCTGTAGGCTCAGTTATTAAAAGAAAAATAACCTTCAGTGAGCACATTGTGTTTTTAGTTTTTAATATTATTTGTATGTGCTCCGCACTGAACCAGTTTTAAACAGAGGTACTCTAACACTGATCATATAATAACATAGAATTAACATAATTAATTAATTCTTTTTTTTCCCAGAAGGATCATGAGCAACTTGGTTTAGTTTAACTGGCGGGGTGCTAGGCTCATTGAGAACAGTTAAACATATTTGTTGGGTGTTATGACTCCTGAAGAACTTGAGGGACTGGCCCAATGTGCTGTAGTCTGGATACACCATCACCAGAGGAGCTGCTAGTAAACTATTTTTACCAATTCTCCTCCAAGAGATTTCTTCAAACAAGGAGTGTGTGTGCGCACACGTGATGTTTTTCAGAAAGATCTACTATCTACAAAAACAAACAATTTAAGGGAGAATTTAAGACAATCTTAAAAACATAATGAGCAATTTTATAACCTCTTTCTTCTAGGGAGTGGACTTTACATTTTCCTACAGCGAGAGCCACTGGGCAGCACCCTTGGCTGGTCGCATGCTGTGTTGCTTATCCAGAGTGTCTACTGATCTGCAGCCAAGCAGACAGAACAGTGCAGGGAGTGCCAGGGAACAGAAACAGAACTAGTGACCAGAACCACCCCTTCCTTGCCTGAACAGAAGTCTTAAGTGGAGAACTTCACTAAATGAAGAGAGCCCCCCTACCTAGGCTCTGAACAGGGAGCAGAAGAAAGCTTGGCAGATCTTTCCTGCACATGAAGTGGGTCTCCAGCTCATAAAGAAAGCCCCAAGGCTCTCCTCACCCACCTCCAAGATGTTCCTTGCCAGGACGCCTCTCTTGCTTTGTGATAGCTCCGGATGGCGCGTAGAAGCAGCTTCTCAATCGCTGGAAGGAAAAAGAGAAGGGCAGAAATGGGAGAAGCCAGTAAACATCCTAGCAATGATTTTTATTTCCTTCCTTCCTTTTCTTCTCTCCTTCTCATTGTCACTCCTTTTACTGCTTCCTCTGTTCATTTTTTGCAAAAGTATGGTTTGCCTAACTGCTCCTGTCATCTCCTGAAAACAGGCAAAGCTGTCAGTGATAAGACAGATATCCCTGACAAATTGCACCTAGTGCCCTGCTCCTATTTTGTGGTCACAACAACAAAGAGGCGATGTCTCCCAGGTCCTAGCAGCCAAGGCGACAAATGTCAATACCCAGGAGAGAATCTCAGCCTGAAGCAACTCAGCAAATTGGGTCGGTCTCCAGGATAAATTTTTATGTTCCTTTGGAATTTGGGGAATCTTTAGACATCTATAATTGAACAGATGGTGAGGACTGGCTTGTGACATTTCTTTTGTTCCTTGAGTGGTTTATCAAAGAGTAAAAGTCTTCTCTGTAATTTTGAACGTGAACCCTTCTTACTATCTTTTCCATGATCAATACAAACTGGAAATGATGGAGATAGGTGGTTAATGATGTGTCTCAAACTTTAATGGGCACATGGAGTCCACTTCTGAACGTTCGGTGAGGCCCAAGAGTCTGCGTTTCTAACAAGCTTCCAAGCAAGGCTGAAGCTGCTGTCTGAGGACTACACGTGGAGAAACAAATGGCTATTTTATTTGAATACCCACGCTTCAGAATGGACTCGGCAGGGCTTATTCCTACTTTTCAAGGATTTAACCTTTGCCAGATTCAATTTGATGTGTCCTTAAGTGATGCTGAGTGGAACGCCCCCTGGTGTCGTCCTGCAAATTAGCTTGGAAAGTAACAAACTGAACACCAACCGACAGGGCCCACGACTGAAGACGGCTGGCAGGCTGAAGCTGCTCGCTGCCTTTAGAAACCTGGTCTTTTGGACAAGATGAAAACAGAGAACTGCGAGGAAATCTATGACCATACAGGTCAATGGCAGAGGTCGTCTCAGTTAACGGGATTCCTGTGACTGGGCAAAGGAAACCCCTCTTGTTCCTGCCAATGACTCTTTGAGAACCTGAACAACAAAGTGACTTCTCTCTGCCTCTGTTTCTACAGTCACATATTGTGAAAGTGAGAAGACGTCTCATTTCTGGCACAGCAAGGGATTAGTGAGGTTTTTTTTAATTGAGATTATACAAACAAGCATGGGATTTATGACTTATAATACTGCATATTGTATTCAGATGGATCTACGCAAATGTGTAAACAATATAATTTTGAATAGTAATGTTTACTATATGCCAGATAGTCCAAATGCTTACCATGTAGTGCTACATTTAACCCCCCAAAAATCCTATTAGGAAGATATCATCATTATCCCCATTATGTAGATAGAGAAATAGAGGCACCCAGACAATAAATAACTTTATCTTAAGTTGAATCAAGCACATGGGCCCTTTATGGTATGAGGCTGCAAGTTTGATTTGCCAGAAGATTTTTTAAAAGTAGAAATAATTTGTCAACAGCTATCTACAAGAAGCAGGCTACTACTCCCTGCTTCTTTTGAACAACCAGAGTGTCTGGCAGCTTTAGGCCTGCTTTCCTGCACAGCCGCCCTCGGCTAGGGCAGAGCAGCGCCTGTCCTCTGCATGGTGTGAGCGCTCCCATGCACCACAGCACTCATGACCACTCCACTTACGTTAACTATTTCCTGGGTCTAATCACCGTTTGAGTTTGAAGTCCCTGGGCACACTGTCAAGGATATTTATGTAACTAGGAATCCCCACGCTTAGCTTATGTTCATGGAGCTTCACAGGGTGGAAGTCACTGTGCTGGGCTCCATAGGGCCCAGGCACTAAAGACATAAGGCCAAACTTTCAAGATTTCTTTCGTCTGTGATTGCAGACAGAAACATTTTTAGAGTTTTAGAAGTATAACGTTTCCTGTTAGTATCATCAAGGAACATGTCAGAAACACTAGGTTGTGCTGATGGGTAAGACTTCACACTGATGTAGCAGGGGTACTAATTCCCTTCTGCTCCCCATTGCCTTCTCGGATTTACCACTTTGCTTTTTTTCAATAATTCATTAAATAAGACGTACAAGGTGCTGAGTGTCTCTCTCTAAAAGGGGAATAATTTCAAAGATTTGTAGGTATCTATGATATACATATACAAATGTATATTTGTATACATATAATATATAAGGGGGTACCCCAAAAACCCCAGAATTATCTTCTGGCATGGGGCCCCTGTAGTACAGGCTTCCCCGACTAGGTGAGTGTTCTCAGAACCCATCTGTGTCAGTCTGCCAGCTGCTGCTGTTGTGAGAGACTGCGTTTGTCTCCAGTGATTTTTTTTTAAAGACTGTTTCAACACATTTGCCCATTTCATGATGCGTGGTTTATGAGTGCACCTGCCCACACCACACTGAGTGTTCAGTAGTTTTTGATTAAAAACAGTCTGACCCTTTTGCCCCACCCTCCTTATACATTGGATCTTGCCCTGAGCAACTTTTTTTTGTTTCCCCAGATGAAAAAAGTCCACAAAGGGAAATGTTTTGTTGATGTGGAAGAGGTAAAACAAAAAAAGGCAGAAGCACTAAAAGTTTTTGGCATCAAAATCGATCAGTGCAAAGACTTTTGATCAGTGGAAAAAAGTCTCGATAGATGTGTTGTGTTAAATGGAGAGGACTTTGAAGGTGACCGAAGTTTAAGTATATAAGAATAAATACACAATTTCTATAAATAAATTCTGTTTTTCTGTTGTATATAAACACAAACATGTATATATTCATACGTAAAAATATAGATATTTGTATATATTTTACATAGGAATGTATATATGTCATATGTATATTTAGAGAGAGACTGTGAGTGAGATATATGGGTTATTTTACTTTTTAGATGTTTTATCTTTCAGAAAAGAATTTGGTTATCTTCTTAAAGACTTGAATAAAAGTCTTTTGAAAGCCAATTTGCACATGACTGATCCTTAACCTTCTACCATCTGGGTCAACAAAAACATGGCTCTTCCAGAGAGACTGTCCAAGGCCCGGGGACAGTTAGGTGGGAGTGTGTGTGTGTGTGTGTGTGTGTGTGTGTGTGTACACACAACTGGGTGCCAGGAGATCTGTTCTGAGAAGATGGGGCCTGGATGAAAGGAAAACTGCATTTTCTGGCCTGGGTGAGCAGGAAGGCATAGAGTGTATATGGATAAAGTAGTGAACAGGCTTTTAATTAGCCTGAAACACACTACTGGCACAGTTTTTTTATTTTTTCCAGTTTCCAAGCAGTCATGTAAGGACGGGCTCTTAGAGAGAGCTCGTTAGCATTTCTGAGGCATTCCGGAGTCCGTGGCCTCTAAGGAGGTGGAAGCTGCTGTACATCTCTGTTCTCTGACTTTTGAGCTCCCTCAGTGAAGCTCCCGGCCCCCAACTCTGCAGCAGTTTCACAGGATGTGTTTTTGACTGTCTATCTCCAGGAAGTGCCAGGGCCTCCAGCAGCCCTCCCAGCCCGAAGCGCAGCAGGGGAGGCAACAATGGGCCTGTCCTGGACACTGTCAGCTGAGGCCATCATCAGACAGAGCACAGAAGTAATGGACAGGAAGGGCAAGGTTATGGGGAGATTTCAGGGAGATTGGTGGCAGAATGGGGAGGATAGGGGAAGGAAAGAAATATAATAGCAAAGTTACTGAGCTCTCACTTGTGGGATTGGCACTGCCTGCAGTATTACAAGGTACTATCATTATTCTCATTTACAAAGGAGAAAGCAGAAACACAGCCAAGGTTAAATGATGGGCCTGATGTCACATAGGTAGTCAGTGGCAGAGCTGGGGCCCAGGCACTCTGCTTTGACTGCCCAAGCACATAAAACATCCTACTAGGGTGGTTAGAAAGCAGAGGGGAAGGAAAGGAACAAGGCCAGGGCCAGGGATGAACTGGTTAAAAGAAGGCACAATAAGAAGGCAAGTGGAGAGTTCCACACGGGTCACATGGCAGGTGACAGCTCCTAGCACTTGAAATGAGGCTTGAAACTTGTGAGTGTGGCTCTTCGCCTCAGGCTCCTCCTCCACACACCGTGCGTGATAACCTGAGTAAGTGCTTGTTGGGATTCTATGCAATAATGCAGGCAGAACCCATTTGGGCTTCACTGAATGAATACCTTGTCAGTGGAGGTCTCTAAGTCAGCGAATTTCAACCCTGTACAGTTCACGGCACACGTGAACTAATTACTAAACTGCGGCATCCCCCAAAATATATTTTTTTGCCAACCTGACCAAAAATATAGGTATACTTTTTATTTATTCACACCCGACAGCTACTGTTGTGTTGGTGGTTGTCTTTTTTTAAATTTGACAAACTAAGGCAAAAGAGGTCAGAGCCCCCGACTACATAGCCAGATATCGCATGTTTTAAAAATTCTTGCGGCACACCGGCTGACAATTGCTGCTCTAAACGTGGCAGTTGTTTCTATCAACGGAACGGGAAGGCAACTTAATTTGACCATTGCACCTGTGTGCACAGAAGCTTATTGCTTCCGTGACTCATTTTTCTGGCTGACATCCTTGTGTCCCTGTTGTTGGGTAGAGCTGTCACCTCCTTTATCTGGCTCTCGCTGCTCTGTTGATTTTTCTGAGTGTCAGAAAGAGCAGCTCGTTTTCTTCCTCTCACAGGATCAGTGATCCTGGCCTCCGGAGCCTGCGTTATTGACCATCCTGTTAGCTGCTGCCATTGCTAAGAGGTATCAGTGGCAAAATCACTGCTATGAACCCAACAGCGTTTGGACTCCCAAGAACCACATTTTCTTTCCCTGTCTTTCCTTAGCGAAGTTATCTGTTCAAAGTCAGACAGAATGGATTCTTCTATTTTCTGTGCAGTGACTGATAGCATCTCAGAGTTTACCAGTGTCACTGACCTTCGTGTGGTGGAGCGGATGCTTTCTAGATGGACAAGGTGGGCAGAGGAGACAGGGTATGCACAACTCAACTGGAAGGAGAGGAGGCAGCAATCACATCTTGCTCCCCATCTCACCTGTGTATAGAATATGTTACCTCAGTACGTCATCATCTCTATCCGGGACCGGCATAGGCAGAGCAGTGAATGGGGGTGGCCTAGTGCTCTGCCAGTCACTGCACACTTGCTACTCTTGCTTTATTCTCTGCAGGTTGTTAATTAATCCTCATTTGAAATGCCACTGCTCCTAGCAGTGTTTGATTTTTCTTAGAAAAATGGTGAAGAAAGAAAAGCCTGTAGGACCCCAAAAGATATATATCTTCTAGAGTTAGAATTGCCAGTTTTGGCCCAAGAATTCTTAGCACCTGAAATTCCCAATTCTGAGCCTTTTCACTTTGGGTTCTTCCTGAAATGCAGTAACTATTCAAATAGATTAAACTGAATATCAAGCGTAATGTGTAATGTTCCGCTTACTGGGCACTGTCATTTGCTATAAAAGAAACGAGGGGAAAATGTCATTAGAATTTTTAAGGTTGTTTTGCAAATGTTTCCATTACCATTATTCTATCAAAGTTTAACATTTTTAGGGTTCAAATTTTTACTATAAAAACCAATCCATGTCCTTCACATGCTGGCAAACTTTATGGTTATGAGGTATCTCTTCCCTCCCTTCTTCCTTCTTTCTACAAAGGTTATTAGGAACTAATTAAATTCTAGAAAACTTATTAAACACCAGTCATGAGAAAGCATGGTTGCCACCCTCAGTGAACTCACAGACTGGTTAACAACCCCCAGCTTAAATGTCACCTAGTGTATGAAGGCTTTCCCAGATTTAACCCTTCATTGGTGTCTTCTTCTACATGTTCTCATAAATTCCTGGTCTTACCCATAGTATAGAAATTCTCATACTGTGTTACAATTACATTTTTTTTAAAAGCTTTTAAAATTTTATTTTATTTTTATTATTGTTTTTTATTTTTCAGTGACAGTTGGCATTTTGCAATTTTATTTTAACTATGGAGTGAATGTTTCATCAATATTTTTCACTTTTAGCTGTATTATCTTGGTCAAGTTCTTAATCTGCCTCACCTCGGTTTCCTTAGGTGCAAATTGGGAAGAATAAAAGTATCTGCATTATAGGTTTATGGCAGATGTGGAGAGGCACTGCCTGGTCACCCCCTTTTGGGGAGGGCTTGTCACCCAGCCGCAGGACCGCCTTTAGGGTCTGCCTCAGTTGCAGTGCCACACCACCTGAGGCCACCCCCTTCCCTGTCAGTCTGCATCCAGTGACTGAGCAGTGTTGTGTAGGGTTGCATCAAAGACAGACATTCAGGTCCCACATGGGGCAACTGTGGTGGGAAATTACTTGCTTCAGAGACCCCTGTTGGATTGGCTGCGTAACAATTCTATTTCTCCCTCTGTGCAATGGTGCTTCCTTTGAAAGATTTCCCTTCTTTTTACAGGTTGTAATCCCTAATAAATGCCTTACTCTCTCATTCCCTCCCTGCCCCAGACTCTGTCCCAGTCTCAGCTTCTGGAGAATCCAACCTGCATCAGGATTATTGAGTCAGTAAGACATAGGGCATGCAAGCCACTCAGAGTGGTCCTCATATGTAGTTCATACACATTAAATACGAGCTTATTATTGTTATCACTAACAGTATAATTGTGATGAACTGTATGGAACACCCTGGAAGCATGGTTCATACAACTAATGAAGTTTGTGACCCCTGAGTGTGTCTGGTAAACAGCACAAAAGAACATGAGGTAACTTAAAACCATACAGAAAGGCCATTAGTTGAAGCAGAGATGTTTAAACTGGAGATGGGGAGCCAATGAAGAACCTGGCATCTGTCTGCCAGGACCCAAAACGTTGTGATCTGTGAAGCCCAAAGCAAAGACAGAGAAAGCTTTTGAACATAGCTGCTTCGAATAGTCCAGGCTCTCAGTGGAGGCACCCTTGTCCAGGATACTGTTGAGAGGAACTTGAGGATGAGCAGAAGGGGTGTAGACCTGAGGACTGCTGAGGTTAATGGTGGGAGAAAATTTAGAAATGCATTAAACTCCCCCTAGGAAGCAGAAAACTCATATTTACTTCCTCAGTATTTCCAAAACAAATATCTTGGAGTTGTTGACTATGTAGTGTTGACTCAGTATGAATGATGAAGCAACTCGTAGTGGCAAAAATTTAAATTCCTGCTCTGCTAGTTTAATTCATCTACTGTAATGTATGTGCTCAAATAGACAGCTAAATATCTACATAAGTTCCTTGTATGATAGAGTGCCTGGAGATGTGGAACTTGAAAAAACATGTATGTATTTAGCAAGAGATACTGTGGAAAGACTTCCTTGAGAGCAGGGAGATTAGGACACTGACTCTGGAGGACACCTGTTTGTTTGGGGAAGAAGACTTGAGGGGCTCCTCTTGGTAAAGTAGGTGTGAAGTAAAATCCTGCCCCTGACTGCTCTGAGTTTCTTATTTCCTGTCCCCATTTTAAAAGTTTCTGGGAAAGAGATGAGCAACTTTGCCAAAGGGCCAAAGAGCCTTCTGCGGACATGATGCTCTAGCCTTTGAAAATTTTCTTTGAAGTTTGAAAGTACTCTACCTGATGTACTGGGGTGGCCCTGTCTGGACCAGCCTTGGCGTGAAAGTGCCTGGGAGGAAAGTCATGTTCTGAATTCTGACCTGGTAATGCTGTGCAAGACGTTCTAGACAGCTCGTTCAAAGCACTGCCTGTGGCTGACTCAGCACTTCTGGCATCATGGAGATCTGGGTGTGTGTGTGTGTACATGACTAGGTCACTAAGAAAGGCATAAATAACATCCTTCATGCAATGTTACCTTAGTCACACATTTTTATCTTCTGTCAAGCCCTGGCAATGCCTTTTGTCCCACGGCCACGCTGGGCATGTTATCTGTTGTCCAACACCTCGATTCCGGGCTTCTCCTCTGTGGCACTCGGCAGGCTATGTAGACAGCAGTTGGAAAGGAAAGTTTCATCACCTGCAGCCAGTTCTGGTTGATATCAGGGTCAGTTGCTTTGTGGCAATTTGGGTGGAGCCAAGTTACACATTAATAAACAGAATTCTCTCCTCTCTCCCTCTCTCTCTCTCTCTGTCTGTTTCTGTATCCATTGTAAAGGTAGATATTTCCAGTCCATATCAAAAACTGATTTCTTGGATCAAGATGGGGATTTCTCAAAAGAGCACTTTTGTGATGTTCCAAATGAGCACATACATGTTTTCAGTGGGACGTAGTGCTAGTTCAGTCTGGCATGCAAGCTCAGCAGGGTGTCCTATGCAAACTGGCCCTCCTTCTTTTCTTTGGTTGTGCTAACCTGACAGACACATTTCACTTTTTCCCCCCTACATCTTGATTACTCTTGGGTCACCATTGCCAGGCTTAACATAAAGAGTCCTGTCTCCTAGAAAGTTTCCCATAATGCTTTGTGCGGGGATACCAGAGGTAGTCAGAACACTGGGACTAGGCTTTGCCTTTTTCTGCTCTCTTCTGAGAAACTGCCACCAGAAAACCTGGTATCTGCCTAGCTTATGCCCAGATCACTAAATTACTCCCGGACTCCATGATTTTTGGCAGCAACAGCAGCAAACACAATTAAGAATGATGCATTTCAGGGGACCGATGAGACTTTCTGATGTCTTTTCTCTGAATTACTAATAACCAGGACTGGCATTCTTTGTTTGAATAAAACCCTGGGGATTTATAGGCTTATTATGAAAAGGGAGTGAGACCCTAGTGAGAAAGGAAAGACATCCTCCAGATAAATGGGAGTGACTCAGGGTGGATCAATGAGTCCTGAAAGGGGTGTAAACTTCTTTTATGAGGTGGAATATGCTAGATGCCACTGGTTAGGATAAAGCATCTCACGACAAACTCTATGACCACACACACCATGGCATTGTCAGAATCCAGTGGATTTGACTGGATTTCAGTCAAGCTAAATTTCAGACCTGAATTAACATTGACCATCATATCAGTCATTCGTCAGGGTGTGTCTATCTCCTTTGTTAATTCGGGAACCTTCTTTACGTGGTGAGTGGTCCCTATAAAGGTGAGATATTCAGTCATAATTCAATATATTTTAAGCACAAAGTTATTTGTTCAAAAACCTTAGCCTAAAAATCTGATGAGAAGACGGTGAGTCAAGGACACTAGTGCTTGCTTAAGAAAGCACTAGTGACAAAGGGCAATGAAGGTGCTTTAGCTAGTAATGATACCCTAAGTGAGCATCACTGTGATAAAGGAAGCAAAAAGGAGTTCAAATTCAAATGCCAGCAGGGGCGGATCTTGAGAAGCCAGAACAAAGGCTCCTGCCTAACTCTCCTCTGTAAGTGTTTTGGCAGAAATTGTATAAACGTTTAACTCAAGGAACAGAAAGAAATCGTGCCTATCCACATACTATCTGACATTCTGATGTTTTCCCAAATACCCTGCAATTGAGTATGGTAACTTCTCTGTCCTTTGAAGTCTTTTATAAGAATGTCTTTGAGGTCTTTACATGCTAAAAGCTGATTCCAGAAGCTTCCTATTTTCTGGAACTATCCTGCTTTAAGCTCAGCTAGCTAGCTACATAGAGTCTGAAACAGAAAAAAAGAGATGGAAAGAAAAAAAAGGAAAAGACAAGCATTTCATTCAATTTCTCCAGCTGTTTCCCTTTACATGTAACCTTTGATCTAGACGGTTGTCTCCCAAAGGAATAACATTCTCTGTCACTAATCTGTATATAGCACAGCCAGGGGACATAGGGAATAGATACAATAATGGGTTTGAGTGTGTAGATTTTTCACTTAGCCATTACAAGGGTATGAAAGGGGCCAGATCAAAAAATAAAAGGACTCAAACAAAAATATCCATTTGTCCATAGAGAGACTAGATGGATTTAATGGACAGAAGCCCACAATATGCAAGATGGGTTTATTTATTTATATTGCAAATTTTAAATGTTTTTCAATGCTGTGTAGACAGGACAAAATTAGGGGCCTGCATCAGCCATCAGTCTGTTTTTGTTTTTCACTTAAAAAAGTATATTTATTTTTAAAGATTTTATTTAGTTAGTTTTAGAGAGTGGGGAAGGGAAGGAGAAAGAGAGGGAGAGAAACATCAATGTGTGGTTGCCTTCTGTGTGCCCCGCACTGGGGACCTGGTCTGCAACCCAGGCATGTGCCCCGACTGGGAATTTGATCCAGCGACCCTTTCCTTCACAGGCTTGCGCTCAATCCCCTCAGCTACACCAGCAAGGGCTTTTTTTTTCTCACTTTTAAAGCAATATTTTAAACACTCTAGTGGATTCATTCTACTCTGACCAAAGCAAGAGTATAGGCATTGTAGACTTCCATAGTAACATTGTCCTTAATAGCAAAAAACAGGAAATAATTGTTTCTGCCAATACATTGCATAAATCAGGTCTCAGTAAACTATGACCTGTGGGCCAAATCCAGCCTGCAATCATGACTTCTACGAATTTAATTTAGTTTATTTTCAAATTGGAGTACAGCCACAGCTGCCAATTCTGTGTTGTACATGGCAGAGGTGAGTGGTTGTGAAAGAGACCACATAATTCACAAAGATGGAAATATTTACTATAGGATCCCTTGAAGAAAAAAATGTGCTGACCACTGATATAAATGGTTGCACATGTGATCAACAGAACACTGTACTACCATTAACAGAATACAAAAGGTTGGTACATTACGGTGGGAACAGATATCTAACATCAGGAAAAAGTAAATCAAAATAGAGTGACATAAGTATATTTAGATCCCATTTGCCTAACTAAATACAAGGATAAATATGCATTGACTTTTTCTGGAAGTGTATATAAGGAACCTTACAGTAATTTCTTCTGGGAAGTGGGCACAGAAGGTAGCAGTGGGGTGAAGGAAAGAGGAGGGAGTCAGGGAGAAATATTT
>VMDR010024273.1:0-15120 GCA_007922815.1 Macrotus californicus | reverse complement strand
TAAAAAAAAAACATAATTGGTTTTACAAATAAAATCTAAGTTTTAAGGCCGTGTTAAGTATAATCAGATTGACCCATTGGCTGAATAGTTCCAACACCCCAAATTAGCAAAATCTTGTTAGTGATCAGATTGTCTCTCTGTTTAATGCCAAAAAATGATGAGATTTTGTGGCCAAAGTGATAATAAAAATCTTAAGAAACACCTATTATTAGCCTCAGTAAGAGAAATTGTGAAAGAACACCTCCATCTCCAAGTGATATAGATAAATTTAGTGCCCTGAAAGAAACATATGACAAAAAAAATTTAAAAAGAAAAAAAAGTAATGGGACACCTTGACATTTAAATAAAAACAGTAACAAATACCTAATGTCTGTGAAATTTGTTTCTCTTATATTTAAAAATCTTCTTTGTTGTGATATGTAGCTCTTCTGTCCATTAAGTTTAAGAATGGTTATATAATATGCATGATGTTATGTATTCTTAGACTTTTAAAATTATGCCATCTTAAAATAAACTATTCTACTCATTAGCCCCCAGAATTGAGATTTTAGGCATCTTTGAAGCTTGGATTTAGTGCCAGCTGGTCTGGTAGGATAAGGAGGAGCAAACCCTGGTTTGAGCCTCAGCAGCCTGGGTCCTCGCCCTGGTTCTGCCGTCACCCGGCGTGGGACAGTGGCTCTTCGCCTCTGATGTACAAACCTTCCATGAGGGACGTGGACTAGGGGGTCTGCAAGGTGTCTCCAAGCTGATGTGCTGTGTTGAGATGGTGAAATTTCTAACAGACTACATTCTAACCCCACTTAGATACTGCACTGTCACTTCAAGCTGTCCCTTCCCCAAGCACATATGATCCCCTCCTGAAAACTGCCTCTGACTTCCCGTCTGCTCTGTTTTGTTGTGGGCTTCCAGCTCGCCAGAGTTAAAAATGTGAATCCTTTTGGATGCTTCTTTTACTGTCACTTTATTTACCACAGGGTCTGACTGCTGCTTTTTTGGAAATACCTCTCAGGTTAGCCACTTTTTGTGTTCTAAAATGTGTGATTTTTGCCTATGCCCTCTGACCTCCTGTTTATGTTCCTACAGTAGTTGCCTGGCTAGCTTCAGAGTCTCCGGGGCTCTGTTCGCTCTGTCCATCCCACGCATCTCTTCTAAACTAACCTTCACACATGAAGACCCTCATTTCACTCACCAGCTGTAGAGTTGCCCTGGTTACTCTTCGTGGCCTGCTTTTGCCAGTACTTACCTCTTCTCCAGACGACTGTATCTTCTCAATGTGTCTTTCTCTCCCTTGGGCTTCCACCTTCCCCGAACTCCACCCTCACCCTTGTAAGTTGTATTTATTCCATCGTCAGTAGTTTTTATTATTCTTACGAATACTTTTGTCCAATTATAATAGTTACCTATTTGATTATTAAAATATTTAAAGATACATACAACACAAAGTAAACTAAAAATCAACCATAGTCTAACATTCAAAGCTGGCCATTGTAGGCAAGATCTTTTCCTTTGTATGTTGGTATAGATGTGTATATAATCACAACAATAAAATGACACTCAGAAGCACTCATTATAAGCCAGGAACCACGCTTCACACTGTATATGGCTTATCTCATTTAATACAACTCCGTGAAGTAGGTACATTTATGACCCATATTTCTAGATGAACTGTATTCTGCAGTGAGGTTACTTGCCGAAATCCACACATTAGACTCTGACCTGCTCTTTCCAGAGTGTGAGTATTGACCGCTATGCAATTCTGCCTACCAAATTCTTATACAGAATAAACATATTTTTATATCAAATTGTTCAGTGCCTAATTTGCATATTCACAAGTGGAGATGCCCTTCTGTTTTAGATAAACAGCAAACTATACCATTCTCCTATGGAAAAATGAAAAGGCTCAGTCATATGTGAAATCTATTTTTATAATACTATAGCTAAAACAGTAATTACAAACTGATAGGGTTCAAAAAGCAGACGTTTTCCACTCGTATTTAGAGTTACTATCCTAAACAGTCCTTGAAGTTTGGGAGGAATTTTGCTAGGAATTTATAATAGTAATTTCATAGAACTGATAGAGAAAATAATTTTGCAACCTGAGGCAAAAGGCAAATTGTTATAAAATCAGTCGTCGGAAATCAAGTACTACTTGAGTTCCGAAGAGCTGAAGAATGGGTCTGTTGTGATAAAATGAGTGAATGATAAGTTAGTATTTGATATCTATATGTACATTTTAATTAGCAAGGGTTCCAGTGAGCCATAGTAGCTGATAAAAAGATATTTTTACACTTTAAATTTATTATAGCTCTGGCACACAATAGGGTCAGACTGTTTTGCATGATAAGCTTTCATGTGCCTGTGAGACACAGAGGCCTCAGTACAAGTGCAGGGGAGTGGGCACTGTCCCGGAGGCTTTGGTGCGGATCTGGGGTACAATCCAAGAATTTTCATTCTGAAAAGAGGCTTCAAGGTAATACTGAAGCCTGCAGTATTTAGATCTCACTCTGAATATTCCTGCACTAATCTCTGCTCTAAGATTTATTTGAAAATAGTTTTTCTCCCCCTAACAGCTACCATCACTTTTCCCAGAAAAACTGATGTAATTTAGACAGAAAGACTGATTGTTCCTGTATTTCATTGCCATTTTCTAACAAAGGGAAAGTCTCACAAGACAAGACAGGGTCAACAGATTCTTCTTGCTAACAGAACTCTCTGCGCGTCTGTAACAGCTGAAACTCTCTCATTGGATTTCTGAGGCACACTCGGTGTGACCGTGCAATCCGGACATTGCTGAGGCTGGTGTGCCCAGTTTTGCAGACGATGTGCTGCAATTGCTGCGGGCAAGCGGCAGTAACTGTCAGGTTTCCACGTTTGTGGCCACAGACATAGCTCTTCATGCTGGCGTTATTTCAGCCAAATTTGTTTCATTTTCAGTCCTGTGCATGTTGAGTATAGTGGCTGTTTAAAATAGCTTTCAACATTTTTATGTGATTTGAAATTGAAGCAAATTTTACAATGTTCACAGAAATGCACATGAACAAAAAAGTTGTGTAATTGTGGCATTATGCCAAAAAAAATTCCTTGCCACTACAGGAATGACAACAACTCCATATTTTCTTGTAAAGCAACAATCAAGTGCTTTCTGCCAGTACTTTTCATGATTTACCTCAAAGAGAGATTACCTGGAATCCTCATTAAAACACAGATTCTGATTCAGTAAGTCTGGGTTGGGGCCCATGATTACAAATTCCTCACAAATTTCCGAACTTGTCTGTGCTGCAGGTGCATGAACCACCATTCAAGTGGTTGGGCTACTCAAAGGAGATACAATATAAGTATGTAAAGCTGTGCTACATTTTGTTAACATACATGTAAAAGGATTATCTGTCACTTATCACTTCACATTTTGGTAGCACCTTAGACATTTATTATATAAATATGTTAAATTTATAATAAATATATTTTTGTTCTATGTATATACAAGAGTATATAAGAGCAACTAATACATGAAAAAAAATCTCAAACTTAAGAGTTTTTCAAGTAAGGATCAACAAATTCATGTTAAGAAATTATTTATTGGGAATGTATGCACATCCAAAGAATTACACCTTGAAGAGGTATTCAACCACCCTTGTTGATAATGGCATTATTCACAATAGATAAAATGAGAAAGCAACCCAAGTGTTGGTTAGTTGGTAGACAAGCAAAATGTGTTATATACAGACAATGGGGTATTACTCAGCCTTAAAAGGGACGGCTGACACACGCTACAGCGTGGATGAACCCTGAGGACATCATGCTAAAGGAAATAAGCCAGTCACAAAAAGACAAACACTGATTGCACTTACGTGGTGTACTTAGATCATTAAGATCAGAGACAGAAAGTAGAGTGGTGGTTGCCAGGGGCTGGGGGCCGGGGGAATGGGGTTTTTGTTTAGCAGGTCGAGAGTTTCAGTTTCCCAAATGAACAGAATTCTAGAGGTGGGTGGTGGTAATGTTTGCACAATAATGCGGATGTTCTTACCACCACTCAACTGTGCACTTAGAAATGGTTAAGATGATAAATTTTATGTTATGGGTGTTTTACCCCCAGAACAAATTGAAAAAATGTATTAAAGATTTTATCTGATTTCTCATTTAAAAGAGAGCCTTTATCTGAGTAACAGGGAAGTTTCTTCAATGTGTATCTCAGGCATCTCTCAGAGTTTGTGAGGCATGGTGGCCATTTCTTATCTAAAGCATATGTCCCCCCTTATCCGTGATATACTTTTATTAACCACTTTGGGGTATACTAAAATCCTGTGTACATTATCTATGCACAGTCATTCTTTCACTCTCGATATGGCATATCTGTTGGCTGTTTCTTAGGGGAGCAGTCCTCTTCTAGGGGAACATGTAAGTTATCTCCTTGTAGCCCTTGATACTTAATAGTTCAGCCATTCCCAGCTGGAGACTTTGTGTGTGTGTAGTAAGATAGCCTTGCAATGAAAGGATTTTAGAAATATGGGTCCTGCTATGGAATTCACTATGAAATAATACTGTTCAAAGAAAAATATACTACTTTCAGAGATAAATGCAGAATTCCTCTTAAGGCTAAAATAATTTTTCTTTTAAGACTTACCTTACCAAATATGTCTATTTTTGAAAATGAGGTTTTTATTTTTAAGGATTAGAAAGCTTCCCCAGACCCTAGACCAGGAACCCTATACCCCCTCTGCCAAAAACAGGGAACAATCATAAATGCAGCAAAGCCATAGCTCAAGATACATAGCAGTTGCAATAAAGTACCTCAATTATCGTAGCATCACTTTTCATCTTTGACAGCTCTGTGATTCAATCCACCCCTCCTTTGCTTTTCTTTCTATTTCTTCTTTCTGCTTCTATCTCCCCAGAGTTATTGTTCATGAATCATGTGAATCTTGAAAAGAGATCTCATCGAAGAGCGTGTTTCTATTCATCAGAAAACACCCCTTTTGAGCAAAACTGTCCCTTCGTGCCTCATCTTAGCATGCTGGCCAGGCTATACAGAGCTGCTTATGTAACCAGTTACCCATTCCTAGTCCAAACTGTTGTAGCAAAGGTGGTGGCATTGCTTAGTTCGAAGCATAATAATTATGCAAGAGAAATGCACACAAAAGGACCACAGGGTATGGTAGATCTTCTGAAGCTTCTTACAGGACCACTGTACTAGGTGAACATCTGTCCTGGTCTATTGAATACATTATCACAAAAACCTGATGTGGTCTGGGTTAACTGACTTTTAAATGGATTGCAGTAAGCTACAAATACTGGAGACTCTCATTCTTTATAACCAATTCAAACACTTAAAATATTTGTCCTCTAGGATAGTATTGAACCAGATTTACAAACAAAATATTTCTCTGTCTCTAAAAAGTTTATATAAAAATATCTTTATCCTGACAAACATGATGAGATTTACTCTGTCATTAAAAATTTGCAGGGAATTCAAACTGGAATTTCATTCTATTATTTTTATAGAATGCAGCAGCATAAAATGGAGTAAAAATAGCCTCTTCAACAAATGGTGCTGGGAGATCAGGACAGCTATAGGCAAAAAAAATGAAACTCGATCACCAACTCACACCATACACAAAAATAAATTCAAGGTAGATAAAAGACTTACATATAAGTCGTGACACCATAAAAGTCCCAGAGAAGAACATTGGCAGGAAAATCTCAGATATTCAACTCAGCAACATCTTCACTGATATGTCCCCTAAAGCAAGGGACATAAAGGAAAAAATAAACAAATAGGACCTCATCAAGTTAAAAAACTTCTGCATGGCTAAAGAAAATAGCATTAAAATGAAAAGAGAACCAAATGTATGGAAAAACATATTTGCCAATGATACCTCGGACAAGGGTTTGATCTCCAAAATATATAAAGAACTCACATGACTCTACTCCAGGAAGACAAAAAAAACAATTAAAAAATGGGCAAAAGACCTGAACAGACACTTCTCCAAGGAGGACATACAGAGGGCCCAGAGACATATGAAAAGATGCTCTGCATCACTAGCCATCAGAGAGATGCAAATTAAAACCACAAGATATCACTTCACACCAATCAGAATGGCCATCATAAACAAATCAACAAACAAGTGTTGGAGAAGATGTGGAGAAAAGGGAACCCTAGTGCACACTGTTGGTGGGATTGCAGACTGGTGCAGCCACTGTGGAAAACAGTGTGGAATTTCCTCAGAAAACTAAAAATGGAACTGCCTTTTGACCCAGCAATTCCACCGCTGGGATTATATCCTAAAAACCCCGAAACACCAATTCATAAGAACCTATGCACCTCAATGTTCACAGAAGCACAATTTATAATAGCCAAGTGCTGGAAGCAACCTAAGTGCCCATCAGTCAATGAATGGATCAAAAAAACTATGATACATTTACACGATGGAATTCTACACAGCAGAGAGAAAGAAGGAGATCCTACCCTTTGCAACAGCATGGATGGAACTAGAGAGCATTATGCTAAGTGAAATAAGCCAGGCGGCAAAAGACAAATACTACATGATCTCACCTTTAACTAGATCCTAATCAACAAAATGAACAAGCAAGCAAAATATAGCCAGAGACATTGAAGTTAAGAACAATCTGACAGTAACCAGAGGGGAGCTGGGAGGGGATAATGGGGGGAAAGGGTGGAAGTGTTTTGAGGAACAACTATAAGGGACTCATGGACAAAACCAAGAAGGGGTAGAATCAGGGGAGGGAGGTGGGGATGGCTGGGGTCAGAGGAGAGTAGAGGGAGGTAAATGCAGACAACTGTACTTGAGCAACAACAAAACAAAAAAAAAGAATTTGCAGGGAATTCAAACTGGAATTTCATTCTATTATTCACAAATGATATGTTGGTGTTTTGGGGTGATAATGTACTGAAGACAATCAAAACATTCTTGGGAAATGAACAGGATTTCAGAGTTTATGTAAACAGACTACACCACCAGAAAAGTCTACATAGGCAAACAGCAGATAGTACAATCCTTGCAGCTCAGGACTGAGCAAATGCTTCCAGGAAAGCAAAAGCTCAAATGATTTTGACTTAAAATAGAGCAGGGACAATTTTGGCAGTCACTTATAAAGTGAAGATAGGGTAGGGAGAGAAGACAGATAGAAAATTCTATTTGAAGAAATACTTCTGTCCTCTGCCCAATACAGCTCCTAGACCTAGAATACATGTTAAAGGCCAATATCCTTGCAGAGGTCAGGCAGGGCCAGCAAACCCATTGTTACATCATTATCAGGCCTCAGTCACTCAAAAAGAAAATCTCTATAGCAGGTAAGAAGGTCAATATTGGGGTCACACCTGGGAGAATCCATGCTCTTCAGTTCTGAAAGTTTACATTCACTGCAGGGAAAAAAAAAACCCAGTTAATTGAAGGCACAAAAATCTCTTACAGAAATGCCAGTATACAATAGCTAAAGTAAGGCCTTATGAGGATAACCAAAACTTTAGTGTACTTTCTCAGTGTGTGTCCCAGAAGTTAACATATATGTGGCCATATCGGAAGAGGAAGGCAGTTAAAAAATGTATAGTTTTATTATACTCCCTACCCTCCTCTACCATTTATACAAAGTTATCATCATTTGTCTCTCAAGCCTTCTTACTCCAAGTTCTTTGCACACTGGCTACAATGCCTTGCTATTGATAGAGGAAATAAATAGAATAAAAGTTTTAGGGAGGTTGTGAATTTTATACTAACTTGAATTAGGTGGCAGACTTCTCCAGATCCATGACAACAGAAGCTTTAATGTAGGCTATTAGCAAGTAATTTTCAATAGCATTCTTTTTAAGGGTACTAAAAGTCAATTTGGTAATCATACATATACCCATAATAGAATCAGTTATACCACTGAACATTTCATCCTCAGGTTAAAAGTATAAATATTAAGAATCACATAAGAACTTTATTTCAACCCATATAATTATTTTAATGATCCCAGAGTTTGATCCAATATACAATTCATTTTTATGCAAATGAACAGTACAGATTTCTTTGTAGGTACAGAGCAACAGAATACAAGAAAGTATAGCTAGAAACTGTCTCCTGGTATTTTACATTTTTTAAATTTTCACTTTGAAAATCAGTGGAATAAATTGATCTTAGTTATCCAAGTTGTTGATAATTTTAATGTGGGATGGTAGGCTGTTGTTTCAAAAATAGTAATTGCAAAGGGGGAACACCCCCACCCCAGAAATGGGGTAGGCGTTTGAGCTGCACAGGTGTGACTGGAGACTTTGTCCTCTTCCTAAACATGGCAGCTGGAAGAGGGGCAAAGGCAAACATGGCCAACACTGGCATTCATTGGTTGGAAAGCTGGACACTCCCACTGGCTTTTGGCATGCCTGGGATTCTGGGAGAGGACTTTTGAAACAGAGTGCACTGGAAGGCAGTTGGTTTTTCCCCTCCCCTAGGTAAGGGGCTTGTCACCAGCAGACCTGCCAACAGTGGCCAGTGTGGGCCTGTGAGCGAAGGCCTGGGAGCATGGACTCCCAAATATGCCTGAAGCTGGACAGCAACTGGAGACCAGCTAAGCCACCTATGTTTATGATACATTTGGGTGGGAAAGGAAGGTCCTGATACAACCTTGAACTGAGTTGGCAGAGGGTGACAGGGTGATTTTTCTTTGGGTGTCCAAGTGGGAACAGGTTATTAGGCAGAAATTTGCTGTTATTTCCATAGACCTTGGTGATAATAGCACTGTGAACAGATTTTTGTTCGTGCATAATTTTCAGTTCTTGAACCTATGTAGTAGTTTTAATGACAAATATTTAAATAGCTATTTTGAGGTGATACTATTTTTCTTTCCCCTCACTTTTTTGTTACCCACTGTTTAGGCAGAAACTTGGCATTAAATAAAAGATTCCTTTCTTTTCCAATGATCCCTGTCTTTGGAGATTTGCCTGGTAGGCAGTGAGTGGTAGGACCCACCCACCCCTACAGGTTGAGTTCATCACATAACCATTTAATTGAATTTGATTGTTTTAAATATAAATTTACTGCATATACAGATTTAATGGCTGATTAGACACTGTCAATTCTATGTGAGAATATTGGTAATGATTCACCCCAGTTCTATATTAGTCGACTGAAGCATCTTCAGACCTGTCAGCACGATATGCACAATGCTTAGCTCGGTGACAAATGCAGTTATATTATTTATAGACAAATATCATCTACATGATTGACTAAATTGACCTCAAAATTGGCTGCACAAAACTCATTATTAGAAAAATATTTCAAAGCCAACCCAGTGCTGACTTTTCTAAAAGGGAAAGCCATTTGCAGCCTGACTTTCCAAAACAGTTCTTTGGAGACCCCGGATGGAATGCATATCATCAAGTGTGTCAGTGGAGATGAATGAGAAGATATATTCCAATACTCTAGTTAAATTTTATTTACAGCGAGCTTTTCTTAATTTATAGGCTCAAGTCAACAGTACTTGAGTCTACTATTATTTAAATATTTAAGGTGCTTTCATGATGAAAGGGTAGATTGTTGTATATCTAGTAATGGAGAAATTGGAAAAGGAAAACTTTCTTCCTTCTTTAAAACATTACTGCGGTGAGGTTGGCCTGTAGTAATTAAGATCTACAGGAAACACACACATGCACACACACGGAGAAAAGTTTGCACCTCAGCTTGAGTCCCCTGTTTTTACTAAATAATAAGATATTTAATAAATTTAAATTTAACCTTGCTCTGGACCTCATACCTTGGATAAAAATGATGAAGTTCAAATGACATCATTGGAATTGATTCCCAATATTTGCCTACTGGTGTTTAATGAAAAATTATATATATTAACTCCAAATAAGATAGATAGCTAGATAGATAAAGAGAGCACTCTATACAAATATATAGAAATAGTATATATAGATTTATATATTCTCAGCACATGAAGGTTTTCCTGTGATGTATCAAAATCTTTTTATCATATTTAACTCTTCCATGTCCATTGATTTGATGAGGATTATGAGGGGCAATAGAGTAAGAATGGGATGATTCTAGATTTAGGACGCTGGAAACAAGGTTATTTTTCTCTTTGGAGTGTTAAGAACCAAGAAATTCAAAACAACCACCAAAAAAACCCCATAGTTGTTGGAAGAGGTCAATTAGAGGACATGACCGCTGACTGACCAGCAAGCTGGAACCACAATCAGAGGCTCCTCAGCCCTCCCCTGTTCTTGGAATGTACGTTCTCCCCCATTTTCACAGCCAGAGCCATTTTTAGAGAATTTTGAGAGAAGAATGTGTTATTGAATATGTTTGGACTATCTATGTGACTGAACCTAGTTAAGGCCTCAGTATTAACTTTTAAGTTTCTGACGGATGGGTGAGGGGATCTACTCATTTTGCAACACACCAAACAAGCCTTGGAAGCTCCCTTGCTTATCAAACCTGCCCCCTACCAACCTGGACTGGCCTGCCTCTTCTTTATCCATCTCCGCTTGCCCTCTGTGTATAGGTCTAGTTTGCAAACCAGCATTAGTGGATTTTTGTAATCAAGTTATTCAATTTGATTGTAATTATATATTGGGCAAGTTTATGAAATATCCTCTAAAGAATTACTGCATTTAAGCTCTGTCCCTAGGCAATGACAGGCACACGAAAGTTGACTGCCATTAAAAACATAGCTATTTCCATGAAGGAAAATGAGCTGTTTGGCCAGGTCAATTGACATTCAAATGCAGATTCGGTCACTTGGCACAAATATGGAAATGCTACTTAACTTTTTCAACCCCAGCTTTCTATTTTGTAAAACAAGGTTAATAATAAATACCTTACATAGTGGTTGTGAGGTGCAAATGAGATCACACATAGCTCAAAACATAGTGGCTAGACTCTTGCAAGTATTGTTTATTTGTTTTTTTTTTTTAACGAAAGACAATTGAGTTCTGAAGAGTATAAAGCCACATGTATGACTTTGGGAGTTCTTTACAAAAGGAAAACTCTCTTATTTTAAAATATAATTTCTTCTCTTTTGCTATTTCTGTTGAACAAGAGAATATGTTATGGTCTCCAAAGAATTGAAAATATAACCAAAAGTAGCTGGTTAGATCAAGAGTTAATTGATCAAATATGCTAGCAACTGGCTAGCATCTTTTAAAGTCAGGAGGGTGCATTTTGAAGATGCCAAGCCAAGAAATTGAGGCTTTGAAGAAACAGAAGGGTATGGGCACAAAAGACAACTTTGGTCCTTGAGTTGAGATGGGCATAGCATATGAAATGTTTGTAGTCCAGATGGTCTTTGAGCATATTAAATTAATATCCTGGTTTTTTTTTTAAACACAGGGTATAGGTTTTGATTTTTATCTTATTTAGAAAAAACTAATGATGACTGTCCTGTGGGCTATTCTGTTGCTTCATAATATTTTGCATACTTAGATATAGATATGAATGTGAATATAAAGAAATAAATATAGATATACAATTTGACTTTCATAACACCTTCTGAAATAAGGTATACACCATTACACCTGTGAGAAAACTAGAACCAAGAGATTTATTGATTCTGGTTTATACTGAAGGTCAGTAGGTTCATATTCACCATTTAAATATCTCTATTTCAGTTCATAATCTAAATAGCCTTGTAACTAATGACTCTCTTAAAAAATAACACCATAATTACTGTTCCTTTGTCCTACTGCACAAGAGAGTAATATTTTGTATTATTAGAGTATTAGTATCTTTTAAAGGAAAATATATTAAAAATTAGTTGCTCATTGTATATTAAATAGGAACTTTCTTTTAGCAAGGTAGGATGGGCAGGATTATTCCCTTAATGCAATCTGAAATATTTTTCACATGTGTTCTCAGCTGTGCTATCGCCATAGGGGCGATGTGTAAGGAAAACACACGCATGTACATGCATGCGTGCACACATGAAGAAACACAGAAGAATTCTTTGTGAGTCCATGGAAGATAACCTGAGAAATTTGAGAATGTTTGTGGGCTGGGTTTTTGCATTAAGACTCCGTCCGGCACGAGAATATAATAACGAAAGTTTAAATCCTTAGGAAATAAATCTGAATATGAAAAAAAATCTTGATGCATAAGATTGTTTATGATGGTATTATTATAATTTTAAACCACTGTCTAAATGTGAGTAATAGTAAAATAGGCTGTGGAATGTTACAGAGATATTCAAATGATGTTTATGAAAAGTTTGTAATAACATGGGAACACAGTTTGATGTGAAGTAAAATAAAAGACAGGAGACACAGGCAGAGGTAGGCTGATAGTTATCTGTTTGTTTTTTTTTTAAGTATGTGCCTATCTGCAAAATAATATTGTAGAGAAAAGAAGCAAAATGTTAGTATAAGTTCTATATGGATAATGAAACAGTAACAACATATATTCTTCCTACATTTTTGTACTTTTCCAATTTTTATAATAAAAAATAAGATCTATTCTCTTTTAAGCCTCCATCCTACTTTTTACATATAAAACCAAGCATGGACTTACTGTCAACCAGGACAACAGAAATGTGCGAGATACTGTTTCCAAGTCAAGAATGTCCATGGAGAATTAGTTACAGGTTTTGGGTGTGGATGGCTCTGTTGAGTGAAGTACCATTGCTGAACTGATCCTGACAGGAATGGAAAGTCAACACAAGGGCAGTCCCTTCTCTTACCCTTCCGTCTATTAATCTCTATTTGCTGCCCCCTACTGGGAGAGCTGAGGGAGCTACTGGCAATTGAAAAATACAGTCTACATAGTACCAACCAGAGCATCAGGAAGGGCTGTATAAAAGGGTGAATTTGGAACAAAAAGACTAAAACTTAGTAACAACCACATGCTCATTCTGAATAAATAAGAATAATGCATAAAATGCATTGCTCAAGACGAAAAAAATCTGAGAGTGACGATATTGAGACAGAGAAACCTTTATTAATGACTTTTGTTAATTTGATTACCGAAGCCAAATGCTTCTTAATGGGATGAATTGAGTACAAATACGTAATGTTAAACTTTTAACATGTGTCATTTGTTTTTATTAAAGTGATTCAGCCATCACCATTCTACTCCAGTAGATATTTTATTAAAGAAACTAATTTAAATGTACATGATAAATGAACTGTGTTGAAAATTCTATTTTTCTTCAATTCTAACCTCCTGATCTTAATTAACTTCTCCACTAGTGTTCCCATAGAAACCAGAAATGGAATCAATAAGATGCAAAGGTAGTAATGTACATGCAGAAGCATTCGACAAGTACCGTAACAACATTTATTTTAAATCATGGGACAAATTAGTATTTGCAATTAGATTAGTGGAAATATACTTCAAAATTCAAAATGGAAAATGCAGTTTAATGGTAAACAAAGATGATAAACTTTCCCTGAGGTCCTTGGTTTTCTCTTTTCCAAGGTAAAATAAGCATAATGCCTAGAAATTTGAAGATTATATATTTGCGTGGCAGTGCTTTGGGTTTCTCTGATTTTATTTTTATCATGCCATGTACTGTTTTCTTACCCCACACTTATTTTCTCACTAACACATAAAAGCAATGCAACAAAAAAGGTAAAATCCAAGCTCCTTTGCATTGAAAGACCAAACCCATTCTGACCCCCGTTTTCATTCTCTGTTGGCAGGATGGTACCTACCACGTAATTATACATTCAAGGCAGAGACCAAGACAGATTTCCTCTAGAATTGCCCTTAGCTAATTAAACAAACGAGAAAGCGAACACTAATTTGGTTTAACACTGCCGGTTAGACTAGTATCGAATGCTGAAGACACAGCTAATAGAGTCAGGACTACGTCCGGTTTGAGTGCCCTGGTAACGATTCAGCCGTCCTGACTCCAGCGCTTCTGAGGTTTATTGCAAGTAGCTTATTGCCAGTAATAGTTGAAACACAAACAAAAGCAAATAATAGTTATAAATGTTTTACGTTAAAAAAGAGTGGAGTGGTTTCAAGTTTATTTCTATATACTTGAACTCTCCATCTTTGTATTTTGATTTAGTTTCATGAATACAGAGAAGTAGATTAAGAGCTATTGGTTCAAAAACTTGGATCAGGAAACTTTGTTTTTCCAGTGCATTATGGAGAAAAAAATTGTCAGAACAACTGCAGTAATTCATGCTTACCACTTCCCTTTCATCTTTCCTGATTTGCTCCACAAAAAAAGAAGAATATACCTAAATTATTCTTTACAGATTTCATAATTAATCAATCCTAGTTGTCTGTGCCATGCCTTTTCTCTTCAGCTGTCTTACATCATATCTCTTTGGATTTCTTTATTCTCGAAAAATGCACCATTCATCATTTTAAGTTTGAAATTCCCTTCTCTGACCACCAGTCCTTGTTGAACATCGTATTAGAGTTGACTGACTCTGTTTCCCCTTCTGTAAGAGGTAAAGGCTTTCCTGTCCTTGTTAAGTGGCGGGTGAACATGTGATCTGCATGAGCTGATGTGAAATGATAAAAATGATAAAATCCAAGTGAAAATGATATCTGTCACTTCTGGACAGAAGCTTGAGAACAGGTGGGTACATTGTAAGTTCACTTTTCTCTTTGCTACAATTAAAAGTAATTGCAAATTGTGGCTCTTCATCAGCTTGGGTCACAGAGTACCAACAGTGATAAGGTGGTGAATGAATCACCCATCTAACTCTTCATGAACATAATGTGTGAATATGATGTAAATCTTTGTTGTTTTAAGTCAGTGGCCAGCAAAGTGAGGCTGAGTTTGTTTGTTTGCTTTGTAAGTAAAGTTTTATTGGAACACAGGCATGTTCATTTGTTTATGTATTGACTCTGGTACCATTTACACTACAATGGCAGAGTTGCGTAGTTATGACAGCCACTGTGGCCCATGACCTCTAAAATGTTTACCATCTAGGCCTTACAGAAGACATTTCTAACCTAGCTTTAAACCATTGAGACTTCAGACACACTTGTTACTGCAACTTAACCTAGATCATCCTTTCATTTGGTACACGCTTCTCTTTATATTTGGTCATAGCCCAAGTAATGGGCATAAATGCCAATATCACTTTCATTTTTTCAGAATTATATGATGGAGGACATGACCTTGCAGCAGAGACTAACCTGGCTCTAGAGTAACAACAATGTGACC
>VMDR010024272.1:0-15130 GCA_007922815.1 Macrotus californicus | reverse complement strand
GATTCTGTTCCTGTTCTAGTTGTTTGCTTAGTTTGTTTTTGTTTCTGTTTTAGGTTCAGTTGTTAATAGCTGTGAGTTTGTTGTCATTTTACTGTTCCCATTTTTTATCTTATTTTTCTTAGATAAGTCCCTTTAACATTTCATATAATAAGGGCTTGGTGATGATGAACTCCTTGAACTTGACCTTATCTGGGAAGCACTTTATCTGCCTTTCCATTCTAAATGAAAGCTTGGCTGGATAGAGTAATTTTGGATATAGGTCCTTGTCTTTCATGACTTGGAATACTTTTTGCCAGCCCCTTCTTGCCTGTAAGGTTTCTTTTGAGAAATCAGCTGACAGTCTGATGGGCACTCCTTTGTAGCTTACTGTCTCCTTTTCTCTTACTGCTTTTAAGATTCTCTCTTTATCTTTCATCTTGGGTAATGTAATTATGATGTGCCTTGGTGTGTTCCTCCTTGGGTCCAACTTCTTTGGGACTCTCTGAGCTTCCTGGACTCCCTGGAAGTCTATTTCCTTTGCCAAATTAGGGAAGCTCTCCTTCATTATTTGTTCAAACAAGTTTTCAATTTCTTGGTCTTCCTTTTCTCCTTCTGGCACCCCTATGATTCGGATATTGGAACATTTAAAGACATCCTGGAGGTTCCTAAGCTTCTCCTCATGTTTTTGAATTCTTGTTTCTTCATTGTGTTCTGGTTGAATGTTTCTTTCTTTCTTCTGGTCCACACCATTGATTTGAGTCCTGGTTTTCTTCCCATCCCTGTTGGTTCCCTGTACATTTTTCTTCATTTCCCTTATTGTATCCTTCATTTGTTCACCTAATTTGTGACCAAATTCAACCAAGTCTGTGAGCATCCTGATTATCAGTGTTTTGAACTGTGCATCTGATAGGTTGGCTATCTCTTCATCGCTTAGTTGTATTTTTTCTGGAGCTTTGATCTGTTCTTTCATTTGAGCCATTTTTGTTGTCTTGGCGCACCTGTTACGTAGTAAGGGGCAGAGCCTTAGGTGTTCACCAGGACGGGGCAGCCATGTCACTGCATAGTGATGCTGTTTGTGGGGGAGGGGACCGAGAGGGAACAATGGCGGTTGCTCCGCTCTCTGCCAGCCTTCAGTGACCCTCCACGCCACCCACAGTCAAATTGGGCCCTTCTGGTGCTGGTTCTGATGCTGATTCCCGGTGGGAGGGCTGTGTATGCTCTAGGACCCTGTGGGTCTCTCCAACAAGCTCCCCTGTGAGGCTGGGAGTTTCTCCCGCTGCCGCCGCTTCAACCCCCACAGGAGTTTTCAATCAAAGGCTTTGAGGCTTTTTTTCCCCCAAGCTAGAACTCTGGGTTGCAGGGTCTGTCTCACTCCCCAGTTGTTCCTCCCGGTTTATCCTCACGAGGGAGTGGGACGCCCAGTTCGCAGCCGCCACTTCTCCCCGCCAGCCTCGCCTTTCCCGGATCCGCCAGCCACCGCCCTGCCACACGAGTCCTCTCCGCCCCTCCTACCGGTCTGGATGTATGTTTCTTAATTTCTTGGTTGTCAGACTTCCATACGGTTCGATTTTCTATCAGTTCTGGTTGTTTTTTGTTTTAAAATTTGTTGTTGTCCTTCTTTTGGTTGTGCGAGGAGGCACAGTGTGTCTACCTATGCCTCCATCTTGGCCGGAAGTCCTGCTTATTTTCGATACAAGTGAAATCATAAAGTATTTTTTCTGGTATGGCTTTTCTTCCACTCATCATTATATCTATGAAGTTAATTCATATCATTGCATGTGTGGCACTTGTTAATTTCTCTCCTGTTTTTGTATACCCCATAAGCTAAGAACAGTTTTTAGATTTTCTTAATAGTTGAAAAAATTCTAATACTTTGTGATGTGAAAATTCTATGCAATTCAAATTTCAGTGTCCATAAATAACATTCCAGAAACATGGCCATGCTCCCTCGTGTACGGGCTGCCCATGACTGCTTCCCTAGCACTGCAGCAGACACGAGTGGCAGTAACAGAGGCTGTAGTGGAGACTCAAATATTTACTATCTGACTCCTTACAGAACTGTTTATTGACCTTGCTACTTTGGTCAGACTGTCTGTGTCACCCAGATTTCGTATGTGAAATTCCCACACTCAATGTGATGGCATCAGGAGGTGGGGCCCTTTGGGAAATGATTATGTCATGAGGTTGAGCCCTCAGAAATGGGATTAGTGCTTTTATAAGACACCCCACAGAGCTTCCTAGGCCCTCTTGTCACGTAAGATTACAGAAAAAATATGGCCACCTGGAAAGTGGATCCTCACCAAAGAGAGAATCTTCTGGTGCCATGATTCTGGACATCCCAGCCTCCACAAGTGTGAGAAATAAGTGTCTATTGCTCATAAGCTACCTGTCAGATATTTTGGTATAGTAGCCCAAACGCACCAAGACAACTGCTATATAGTGTTACAGTCTGAATTTAATCTATACTAAAGTTTATTTTCCATTCAATTGTTGATAGGTATTTGGATTATTTTCAGTTGGGGTGATAATTAACCATAATATTATGTGCATTCCTGTGCGCATCTTTTGGCCTGCATGTATGTGCATTGGTGCACCTAACTATAGAACTGCTGGGCCATTGAATAGTCAGATGTTTAATTTTATTAGTTACTATCAGCTTCCCAAAGTGAGTGAGCCAATTTAGACTCCAACGAGGAACATAAGTGGCAACTCTGTTATAAATTAGGTGATAGAATATGTGTGAATCTGTTCCTGGACTCCTTTCATTGGTTTGTGTGCCTCTCGCCACAGCAGCAAATCATACTCTTAATTATTATAACTCTGTATCATCATGCTTCTTCTCCAACCTTGGCTATTTAAGAATAGCCCTTCCCATTTCCATACAAATTTTAGAAAAAGCCTATAGACTCCCACAAAAATAAAATCTGCTGAGATTTTGATTGGAATTGTATTAAACATATAAATTGATAATAAAACAAAATATTATAACAATTTTGAATCTTTCGATCCATGAACATGGTATTTCCTTCTGTTTATTGTCAGTAGTTTTATGTGGCTTGTGTATGTGTGTGTGTGTGTGTAGAAGTCTTGAGTATCTTTCTTTAGGCATTCCCTAAGTATTTGATGTTTTTTATCTTTTTTTGAACGAAATCTCTGCATGAATTCTCCAAGTCCAAACCCTTCTGATAATCACTATTTTGACTTATAATCATCCATTCGTTTTGTCTGTTTTTGAAGTTTAGATGAATAACAACATGGCTGATCCTCACAGATACAGTGGTGAGTCGGGGAAGAGCCAGAGGCCAAGAGCATACACGTAGAGGCCAGGGAGGTAAGGCTCGAAGCGGAGGCACTCACTGGTGCCTGGGCCGAGAGGCCATCCTTCCTGAAGACGTCTCGGCGTCTCTCTTCTGAGAGACCCTCTCTGTTTTTCCCATCTAAGGATTTAAATCATGCTTGACATTCGTGGAAAAAAACTCCATCTTTTACTTGAGATCCTCTAAGGTCGCTCCAATTCTTCAGTAATACTGTGTTGCCCTCAATTAGTGCAGCTGTTATCTGTATTGCTTATTTACTAATTAGTGATCCTCTGCACCTTGGCCTCTCTTGGGACTAAATCAACACACAACTTTTGATGTCTTGTCTCCCCAGATAAAATGTACATTCACTGAAGATAAATATGCACTCTCTTTCACTTAGAATTCCTTAAATATGCTTTCAGAGCGCTGTGTTCAGAAGGAACTTAACGCCAGCTCCTGTTTGATCCAGTCCTAAATTCATTTCCCTGAACATACTTTAGCTGGAGACTAATGTGAGTCAGTTAGCCATTGCCTATTCTTTCTGCAATTGACTCATACAACATACACATGCATTTAAAATCTTCTAATGCTTTAAAGCCAAACTTTTCAGTGAATTAAGAGAAGAGTATTTTTATTTTCTTCTTTTTTTTCTTCCTTTTTGATGAAAGAGGTAAGCAGCTAGTTCAAAAGGGTATTGAGAAGAACACTACCATCTGGTTTGGTTTTTTTTTTTTAGCTTACAAAGTACTCCTACTGAATGAGGCCATGAAATTATAGAAGATGCAAATCTGTTATCCATAATTTGCAGTTGTTGACATGCAAGACCCCCTGTGTGCATTAATAAATCAGTTTTCAAAATGCCAAGAAGCATTTTTGGCTCATAAATAGTGATGGTGGCCCATCTGACCCAAATAATTTGTTTCCTCAATTGGGAAATCCTTAGATGTAACCAAGCAAGTTTAAAAATGAAAAAAGCAGAAACAGAGAGAGAAGTCAGAAGAAAATGGCCATATTGTGACTGGAACCTATTGGGCTCCCACACAGATGTGCATGCATTGGGATCGCTCCAAATAATGAGGGGATAAAAGTTAGAAAGAATGAGCTTTTGACAGAGGGGATTTTGTAGATAGTCTCCACACAGATCATTTGGGGCCTATGTTTTGTTTTTTAAGAAAAATCACACCACAGCCACCGGCCCGAGCCCTCCAAGCGCTCCTGGCAGCTGTCTCCTGGAGATAAGGCCAAGGAGGTACTTCACAGTTGAAAACTAATCACATCGCAGCATTTCCAGTAAGATTGGACTACACATTTTTAAAAAAACAACATTTATATTTAGGTTCAAAACAAGAACTTGTTACACATGTAAAAATCCTCTTGAGTCTAAAATACAGAACAGAAGTAGAAACAGTGAAGACACAGCATCAGGCAGGGAGGAAAATTTAGAGGGCGGACTCATGTCTCCTGCCCGCAGAACCTAGTCATTAACATTGGAAAACTCTAGGCCTCTCGGGCTGATACCCACAGGAGGCGAAAGCCACGTGGAGGTTGCTGCGAGGCTGCCAGGCCCTGGGGTAGGGAAGTTAAATCCAAAGGCCAACAACTTCCTAGGATGCTCTAGACTCTCCCAAAGAGGAGGACCCAAAGAAGAGGAAGCAGATACTGATGCTGAGGAGCAGTTTTTCCCTTTGCCAGCCTTCCAGGCCACACCCCCACCCCTTCAGTGAGCAGTCCTGTAATGCCATGTGCTCTGTGCATGCATCTTTTGCTTAGACTGTCTTTGGAAAAGAAGCTATAGCCTGTGACAGATGGCTCATTCCTCATTAACTTCCTTTTCTTGAAACTTCTTCCTAGTCTTGTTCATGCTAGAGGTCTCACATGTTTTCCTTCATATATGTTAATAATCAGGTATAAGTCAGTATCTTCAGGCTAAAAAGAAACTCCCATCCTTAAATTAGGTCAGCCTGCAGGTAACCAGCAGTTGGTCATCTTTAACTCTACTCTCTCCCACTATTCCAGCTTTTTCTCCCAAACTACCTCATGAAACCCCATTCCCCAATCCCAAACCCACCTGGAGTCAGAGGATGGGAGAAAACCTTACCTGCTAATCCACTTTCTTGCCACATAGACAAAACTTTATGCCTTTCTACCTTTCTCCATTTTGTTCCTGAAGAGGTGTGAAGTGTCTTCATTGCTATGTCTGCTCTTTGAATTTCTGTTTATTATTCAGAACTGTGCCAACTATTATCTTGCCAGTGAAAATGTTCCTAATTCCTGGGAAGAAAAATCTCTTTCAGCCTTCACCATATATAACAATTGGGACACTTGGCAAGTAATCAAATAATTATGAATCCATTCATTGTCCACTCCTACCAGATGGTGAGCAAAACAGGAGGAAAATTTATTTCAGGGACAACACTGCATTCATAACCTCTAGCTGTGGTTGGCACAGAGTGCACACCCCTTAAAACACTGGATGGATGGATGGATGGATGGATGGATGGATGGATTGTTGCTTAGATGGAAGTAGAGGAAGATTCTGTATTAGTTTTCTACTTTGGGAAAGTAGAATGTGATGCCACTTCTTGACATGTGACTACTGATAGTATTTGAGCATCAGCCATCTATTCCTTGTCTGCCCCACACCTGGGCAAGCTGGTAACCATGTCTGGGTGCCCTTTCCATGGGCGTTAACGGCAAGATCAAACCATGCACATGAACTTTCACCCAGTTCCCACCTCCTAACAACCATAAATCCCCCAAGCCAGTTTCCTTCCCTAATTTCTCAAGCCATTTTTGGACAGCTTGGGAGCCACCCTGAAAGTCTCATTATGTGAGTAACAAACTTTTTCATACCGTGTGTGTGTGTGTGTGTGTGTGTGTGTGTGTGTGTGTGTGTGTGAGAGAGAGAGAGAGAGAGAGAGACATTACCAGTTTCCAATTGGGAGTGGGGGAGAGCTACTCTATCTCTGAGGGGTACCTATAACATGCTATAATAAATTCCCACAAACTTAGTGACTCAGCACACAAATTTATTGTCATATAGCTCTATAGGTCAGAAGTCCAACACAGGACATCACTGGGCTAACATCAAGACAACTGCTTGCTGGTCTGCCTCCCTTTCTGGAGATTGTAGGAGAGAATCCATATCCTTGTCTTTCCCAGTTTTCTAGAGGCTGCCTGGATTCCTGGACTCTCGGCTATCTCCCATCTTCAAAGTCAGCAGTGTAGCATTTCTCCAGCAACACTTCCATCATTACTAGGTCTCTTGCTCTCTCTCTCTGACCACTGTTGAGGGGATTTACACTTCCATATGATTAGATGGGGCTCACCAAATAATCCAGAATAATCTTCCAATCCCAGTCTATACCCTTAATCACATCGGCAAAGTAATTTTTCCAATCTAGCATAATGTATTCACATGTTCTGGAGATTAATATATAAGCATCTTTTGTACGGAGGCACTTATTCTACCAACCACAGTAAGATATATATAGATAGATAGATAGATAGATAGATAGATAGATAGATAGATAGATAGATATAGATATAGATATAGATATAGATATTTTATATAGATATGTTTATACATATATAAATACTTGTTAGTTGTGTGCTCTAGCTATTAGGTTAATCTTCACATAAATGAAGCAAAATTAGGATTAGAAGAATCCAGGCCAACAATAACAAAAACTCCAAGAAACAGACTAAATAGGATAGATATATAGAGATCTTCTGCAAGGAATCAGCTCATGTAATTATGGAGGTTGAGAAGTCCCAGGATCTGCCATCTGCAAACTAGAGATCCAGGAGAGTGGGTGATGGGACTCAGTCAGAGCCTGAAGTTCTAAGAACCAGGGGAACTGATGGTGTAAATTCCAGTCTGAGGACAAGAGACGACTACTGTCCCAGCTGAAACAATCAAGCAGAGAGGGAGAATTCACACTTGCTCAACTTTTGGTAGTATTCAGGCCCTCGGTAGATTGGATGATGCCTACCCACACTGGGGAGAGTAGTCTTCTTTACTCAGTCTACCGACTCAAATGCTAACCTCTTCCAGAAACACTCACAGACACACCCAGAAATAATGTTTAGCCAAATATCTGGGCACTCTGATATTTGTTCTCCAGTCAAGTTGTCAGTGAAGGTAACCATCATAGGCAGCATGATGGAGTTGGGTTTTCATGCTATCCTATATTCCATTAAGGATAGTAGGTTTATTCTGGCCAGTGTGGCTCAGTTGGTTGGAGTGTCATAAACTAAAAGGTCACAGGTTCGATTCCTGGTCAGAGCACATGCCCAGGCTGCAGGTTCCATCCCTGGTCAGGGCACATGCAGGAGGTAACTGATCGATGTTTCTCTCTCACATTGGTATTTTTCTCTTTCTCTCTCTCCCCTTTTCTTTCCCACTCTCTAAAATCAATGGGCGTATCCTTGGGTGAGGATAAAAAAAATAGGTTACTTCTCAGCCTTTGCTTCCTGGAATCAACATACGAGGTCTTTTTGGAAAAATTTTAGCCATTGTTAATATAATGAGAATGGTTTGCATGACATCGATGTAACCTGGCCGGCAAGGAGAGTGGACTGGAATGCCCGTGCATAAACAGTGATAGCTTCACTGTAGTAGTCAGTGGGGGTGGTAGATGCCATTGAGTGAGCGTGTGTACTGTGTGGCCATTGCATTCACAATGACTGATCAAGTAGAGCAATGAGTCTGCCTCAAATTTGGCATTAAGCTTGAACATTCCTCTGTGGAAACTATTTGGATGATTCAGAAGGCCACAGCTTTGGGCAACGGGTGACTGGCAGCTTCATCACAACGATGTGTGCCCTCATGCATCATGTCTCATGCAGAATTTTTTGTTGAAAAGTCAAATCGCCCAGGTGACTCAGCCCCTCTACAGCCCAGATTTGGCATCCTGTGACTTCTGACTTTTCCCAAAACTAAAATCACCTTTGAAAGGGAAGAGATTTCAGACCGTGGGTAAGATTCAGGAAAATACAACAGGGCAGCTGAGCAATTGGGAGAATTGTGTGAGGTTCTCCGGTGCCTACTTTGATGGGAACTGAAGTGCCATTGTTCTATGCACACTGTTTCTTGTATCTTGTATCTTCTTCAAGAAATGTCTCTGTTTTTCATATTACATGGCTGGATACCTTCTGGACAGACCTTGTATAATATGAGAAAGATGAAAGGGTGAAGGCACAGCCTTCTTTTTTAAGACTTTATTCATTTATTTTTAGAAAGATTAGAAAGGAGGGAGAAAGTTGATGTGTGAGAGATACATCAACCACTTGCCTCTCACATGCCCCCACCAAGAACCTGGCCCACAACCCAGGCATGTGCCCTGACCGAGAATAGAACCAGCAACCTTTCAGTTCATAGGCCAGCACTCAATTGACTGAGCCACACCAGCCAATGTGAGGGAGTCATGTTTGGAAAATTATTGCGTAGTGCTTGTATCAAAGTAGTGCTCTTGGCTTGAGAGGTGTCATGGTCAGCCAAGCCAAAGGCTCTGCACACCTGGTTTACAGAATGTCTACTTGCTGGCAAGCACTGTGTTACTAGGTAAATATGCATGGCATCTCTTCACCTCAGCAGCCCCATGAGTCAGATAGTGTAACATGCCAATTTTACAAATGAAGGCACAGATTGGAGAGGTTAAGTAAACTGCCTAAGCTTACTCAGTTACTAAGTGATAGTTCTGGGATTCAGACTAAGCCCTCAGACTACAAAGATGAATGCTTTTCCCTACCCGGCCATGATTTTAGAAGATGCTTTGAGCACTCTGCAAGGCTGGAGAGTGATGGATGCTTGTCACACCAGAGTTCTGAGACTCAGATGTGGTGTGGAGCAAAGTAGACTTCACAAGGAGAAAGGAAATCAAAGTTTTCCTTCTTGCTCTGTCCCCTTTATTTATAAGATCTTGAACCCATTTTTTTCTAGAGGCGAGGCCCTAAGACATAGACACATCCCATATTTCAAATCAGAAGGCCATATTAAATAGAATATTTCAGTTCCTTACAACTCTAGGCTTTGCTTTCCAGAATAAGATATTTGTTGTATATTGAAGGCCCTAAATTGTGTTCTTTTAATAGTACAATCTCTATCTGTAGAACTTAAAAAAAAAAGGTTTAGAGCAAACCCTCACAGGGACCCACCCAGTCTGTTTCAGTAACGGCAAGGAGGTCAGTGTACTGGGTAAGAAAGGCCACTGGCTGTAAGCCAGGAAACCTTGGTTTGAGTCTATCATTCCTGTGCTACGTGCCTTTTGGCAAATCATGTACTCTCTGTGCCTCAGTTGCCTCATCTATAATGTGGGGATACTGTTGGCCTTGTCTCTATTTAATGTAAAATATAATACCCTCATCAGTGTTGTAAGATATCCACCCAGCCAAGAAATTCGCCCCTGGAGGGGTCTAGCAGGAGAGGACAAGGGTGTGAGGAGAGGTTAGGAGACTGAGCAAACACTGAGAAAATCAGTCCCGCCTCGGTTTTCTACCTAAAGGTAGTAGAGTCTTTCAGTTCCTTGCTTTGTCCCCAGTCTTTTCCTAGTGAAAGCTACATTTACTGTGGTTTTTGTTTCTCCCAGGAAGTACCATGACTATGAATACTAACAAGGTGCAGTTGTTTTCCCTCTTTGCTCTGTCAGCCTCATTAAACCATCAAGGTTTTTCAACTTAAAGAACCATACAAATGTAACCCATTGGTATTATTGTTGTTGTTATTATTATTATTATTACAATCAGAACAATGTGATGGAGTAGAAGGAACTCTGGACCAGGCATCAGGAAACCAACCCTGCCAATAACTAACTGGACGATCTTGGACAAATCAACTAACCTCTCTCTGCATCACATCTTCTGTATTCAACAGGGAAGTTAGACCACATGATTTCTTGTCCTCTCTTTTAGTTCTAAAATGTTAGTCTTCAGCATTGAGTAATTTTCAGCATGTGTGGTCGGCCATCTGAAATGCTGGTTCTCTGCCTTGTGGCCTGAGTGCACTTGGTGCCCCACCTAGTTTTAGTTCTGGTGGTCTTTCTGATGTGTGTGCTCAGCAGTAGCACAGGGCAGCAGCAGCTGCTTTATCCCCAGGCCTGGTGACACGATCAGAAGACCTCATCTAGCATGTGCAGATCTCTATAACCACCGTTTCATTGCACTGAATGCTTGTGTTCAGAAAGGCAGACATGGCCACTCCCAAAGACTATTTCTAGAGAATGTCAGCATAATGGGCAAAGGAGGGGGTAGGATCTGAGCTCTATCCCCACTAGGACTCCTTAGGAGACCTGGGATCTTTGACCTCCCTCAACTCTGGACCCACTTCTCTTCGTCTAATTCAATCTCTCAATAGCCTTATGTAGGATTTATAAACTTTTACCATAAAGATGAAAGAGATCGAGGAGAAAGTGGTGGAAGAAAAGAAAGAAAAAACGGAAAACCAGTTTCCACTCTTCCTAGCCACAAATACCTGACCCACCATTTGATGGTCTCAGTCCCATTATTTAGGGTGCCCACTGTGTTATCCACAAGGTAATGAGCCTAACACCTTCCTTCAAACTGGGCGTAAGTACTAAGGTTCTAGAGGGCAGAGCCCTGTGGTTCACCACTACAGACAATCTCCCAAATTGAAGGTCATCTTTGTTCTCCATCTTTGGACCCAGGTGCTCAATAAGGTACAATTCTTCCTAGTTATAATGTCATTCAATCTACAATTTTTTACCAGTTTACATAGAGAAACTGGAGACATGGCTCAAATACCTTACTCAAATTCAATGAATTAGTTAACCAAGAAGCCAGTTAAGATACACTAGAAATTATGAGAGGTAGGAGGCAGGATTGGTTGAAGGTGGTCAAAAGGTACAAACTCCCAGTAACAAGACAAGTTCTGAGAATGTAATATATAACAATAATGACTATAGTTAACAAAATTCTATCCTATATTTGGAAGTTGCTAAGAGAGTAAATTTTAAAAGCCCTCGTTGTAAGGAAAAAATTGGTGACTATGTGAGGTGATAGATGTTAACAAAACTTATTGTGGTGATCATATTGCAATACGTACATGTATCAAATCATTATGTTATTCGTCCTAAACTTACAATGTTATATGTAAATTATATCTCAATGAAATTGGGAGGAGCCAGAAAAAAATGCTAACTAAAGATACATTAGAATTACAGTACATCATGGATAAAACTAGTCTAGTAATTCCATCACAAACAAAGGATGGGTCCAGTCTGGAATCACAGTCATAATAGTCTTTTATCTGTATGTGTGTCATGTCCAGTCCAGGATCACACTGACAATAAGTATTCTACCTGTATGTATGTTGTCTTTGCCTGTAAGCACTCTCATATCACCCAATGGACTGGCAGGCCTGATCCAAAGCCAGGTGGGACCTGACTGGCAGTCTGGCCAGACACGTTTTAGGCCGTGTCTATGTCCTGGGTCATGGGGCTGCTTACTGTTTGAAGCAGTCCCTCTTGAAAATTGGGCACTTGTCTCTCTCCTGTTTTCTACTTTCCACCCATTTTCCACAATCCATCAATGTGTACTGGGAGTAGTTTCATTCCATGTACCTCTATGAATTTCAGGAGAATAGGCTGAAGTTTCAGAACAGGATCAATCTTAAATTCTTACTAGGCCTTGAGTCAGGAATTTTGTGTATAAGGACTGAGGATTAAGCTATTCAACCTAGAGGTGGAGAGATGGCAATGGAATTTCTAAGAGATTTATTTGGCACAAAATGCTTTTCACAGATGTAAATATTGATCAAATTCACATGTGAAGGATCCGACTTGCCATTTCTGTTTGCCTGAATCTTCTCAAGGTACCTCCAGTCCCTGGAAGGAGACGGAATTGCCTGCAGCTTGGCATACACGGAGCTGGCTCCCAGGACTGCTCTGGGCGCAGCTGGCTTCTGGGTGATGTTAACCAGAATTGGCTGCTGGGATCTTAGAGGATCAAAAGGAATTTTTAAAAATTGTACATGAGCCCAGAAGAAAGCCCATAAAATCATTTCCTTGTGTCTGTGGGTTCCACCCATTAATAACCTGCCAAGCTCAAATACCTGAAGAGGAAGCAGGCTGGAGAGAAAAAGAAGGAAAAACTCACCCTGGAGGACAAATGAATCCATTTCCAAATTCTGGATTCACCAGCAGATAACAGAAGCCAAGGCAATACATCCTTCCTATGTTCACCATTTGTGTATGATTTTAGGGGGAATGTTAAATAATCTTCTTCTATGACCCCTAGCTAATATTCCTCATCAGTGTTATAAGAAATTCACCCAGCCTAGCCCTGACCAGTGTGGCTCAGTCTGTTGGATGTCGTCCCCCCACAAAGTGAAAGTTTGCAGGTTTGATTCCCAATCAGGTCACATGCCTGGGTTGCAGGTTCAGTTCTTGGTTGGGTGCATGTGAGAGACAACTGATTGATGTTTCTCTCTCACATCCATGTTTCTCTCTTTCCCTTCTCCCTCCCTTTCCCTCTCTCTATTAAATAAATAAATAAATAATAAATATTAAAAAAGAAAATGGAAGGAAGGAAGGAAGGGAGGGAAGGAGGGAGAGGGAGAGACACAGAGAGAGAGAGAGAGAGAGAGAGAGAGAAAGAAAGAAAGAAAGAAAGAAAGAAAGAAAGAAAGAAAGAAAGAAAGAAAAAAAGAAAGAAAATAAAAGAAAGATCCACCCAGCCTAGAAACCTGCTGTTCAGTGAGGGTCTAGGAGCGAAAGACAAGGTTGGAAAGAGAAAAATAGAGACCAAGCTAATTCAAAGAAAATTAATATCTCCATTGTTTTCATCAAAAAGCAGTAGATTCTTTCAGTCCCTCATTTTGTCCCCAATTTTTTTCCCAGTGATAGCTACATTTACTTTCTTTATCTTTGTTTAGCCCCAGTAAATATTATGACTATGAATATTAACAAGGCATGATTGTTTTCCTTTTTTACTCTGCTGGCCTCATTAAACTATCCAAGATAAGCTCCAACTTATAGACAGGCTACTTCAAATTGAATTTAATCACAAAGTCCACCTACTTTTAGTTAAACGTCATTGTAGAAGAATGGGTTATTTGGCAAGTTAGGCCTGGGGCTCTGGTGTGTGCCCTGTGCCTTTGCCTGAGTGTCCCCCCACTGGCATGCCTTTTCTCTCCTACCCACCTCATGCTGCGACTCAGCCAGTCCTAACTCCAACCACCTCTGTGGACCTGTCTCCTTCCCACCCCACAACAACCCCAGCCAGCAAGCTTTCTGCCTCCCTGCACAAGTACTCCCCTCACTATGGTCTCATGATCTTCATACGTTCTTCTGGGATAATGTTCCTTATGCGTCTGGTCTTCTCAACCATAACTGACTCAAGTGTAAGTTCCTCATCTTATTCATCTTTTCATTACTAGCATCAGTAAGTGATGGCTAAAGGAATGATCCTTCATCAGAAAGCCAGCTCCATCCTTTATCCCATCACAAATCCTGGAGTGGTAAGAATTGAGGCATATTAAATGAGAGATTCAAGTCATTCTCAACAAATGATTTTGAGTGAATTCATTGAATGATGGCATGAATGAATAAAATCAATATGATTAGGAGCAAGTTTGCAAGATGTTGGAGTAATTTTCTGCACTTGTTATGATGATAAATGTGTTGTGAGGGGCACAAATGCTTAATAAATGCTAGTCGTGGTCGTCATCATCACCATCATCATCATCAACATTGTCACCAGCAGTCTGGTATTTCTGTTTAGCAATGACTGTGTTGCCATCACAGCCTGGCGTCCACATGACAGTTCATGTTTAAGGTGCTGGGAGTTTCAGCGAATGCGACTACACAGCAGTGATAGCCGCTGCCTGTGCTTCACAGGATGCGTTTCATGTACTCCTCAGAGGCTCCCTCTAGAGTATGGATCCTTATCCCTTTTCCAACTAAGGACACTGAGCCCCAGAAACTGGGTAAATCGCAGGAAAGCTTGAGTTAATATGCAGTACAGTTGGACTTTACTCCAAGTCTGTCTGCCTGTCTGTCTGTCTGTCTGAAACAGCTGTGCTTTTCTAGTATTGTACTATACAATATTGATCTGTATTAAGAAAAAAAGATAAAAGTTCTACATATTGACAAACATTTCTTGAGAATAATGTGAGCATTTTTGGCAAAGCCCAGGTTATTCAAACTAAAAACTATTATAGCAAATAAAAAAACATAAAAACTGTTAAAGCTAGTTACAAAATAAATATTTAAAATTTATACTCTATGTATCCCCACTAGTATATTCAAAGTATTATGGTATTAGAAGATCTTATTCACAACAATTTTTAATTAAATTATTTCATCACACGTTTCAGTCCAGGGGATCTGCTTTCTAGTGTGGTTCCCAGGAAATTCGCCCTTCCAACTCCCCCCCGCCCCAGATGCCAAGACCTGGCTCACCTGCATGATAAAAACTCAGCCAAGTTCTTGGCAAAGTTAGTTGAAATTCATATGTGATATTCAGGGTCTGTATGAAGAAAACAACTAAAAAACTTGACTAAGACACACACAAGAATGAGAATAAATTAAAAATATATACCATGTTTCTGGATAAGAAGGTTTAATATTGATACAGTTTTTTTTTCACAAATTTAGTTTTACATTAACAATGCCAATAAAAACTCTGCCAGGATTATTTCTGAAATTCCATACAATGGTTTTAACATTCATATGGAAAAAATAGGCACACTAGAAAAGCCAAAAATATTTTGGAAAGGAAAAAGTTACACAAAAGACTCACCACCCAAATATTAACATATGATATATACTGTAATAATTAAAGCAATATGTTTTTGTACCAAATTGTAAAGACAGAGTAATAAAATAGGATAT
>VMDR010024271.1:0-15121 GCA_007922815.1 Macrotus californicus | reverse complement strand
CCCCTGGTTTCTCTTTTTGATAGTTCATTGTTGGTGTTCAAAATACCATCAATTTCTGAATATTGACTTCTATATCCTGCTGTTTTGCCAAATTCACTTATTAGGTCAAGTAGTTTTTTGGTGGACACTATAGGGTTTTCCATGTACACTATCATATATATCATCTGCGAATAATGACAGTTTTGCTTCATCCTTTCTGATTTGGATGCCTTTTATTTATTTTTCTTGTCTGATTGCTATTGCTAGAATTTTCAGCACTATGTTAAATGATAGTAGTGAAAGCAGACACCCTAGTCTCGTTCCTGATCTTAAGGGGAAAGCTTTTAGTTTTTGCCCGTTGCGTTTGATATTAGCAGTAGATTTCTCATATATGGCCTTTACTATGCTGAGGCATACTTTCTCCATTCTCACTTTCCTGAGTGTTTTTTATCATAAATGGGTTCTGGACTTTATCAAATGCTTTTTCAGCATCTATTGATATGATCATGTGATTTTTCTCTTTCATTTTGTTTATGTGGTGTATTATGTTTATTGATTTGTCAGTATTGTACTGTCCTTGCATTGCTGGGATGAATCTCATTTGATCATGGTGTTTGATCTTTTTAATGTATTGTGGGTCCAGATAGCCAATATTTCAGTGAGGATTTTTTAGCACCTTTGTTTATCAGAGATACTGTCCTGTAGTTTTCTTTCTTTGTTGTGTGTTTACTTAGTGTTAGAATTAGAATAACACTGGCCCCGTAAAAAGACTTTTGAGAGTCTTCTGTCTTCTTGAATTTTTTGGATTAATTTGAGAACGATAGGAGTTAGTTCTTCTTTAAATATTTGCTAACATTAGCCTGTGAAGCCATCCAGTCCAGGGCTTTTGTGTGTCTGGAGTTTTTAGATTACTGCTTCAATTTCACTAGTTGTTAACGTCTATTCAGGCGTTCTGTTTCTTCTTGATTCAGTTTTGGAAGATTGTGTGTTTCTAGAAATTTATCCATTTTGCCCAGGTTTTTCCATTTCTTGGCATATAGTTATTCATAGTAATTTCTTACAGTCCTTTGTTTTTCCGTGGTATCAGTTGTAACTTCATCTCTTTCCTTTCTGATTTTATTTATTTGGGTCCTCTTTTTTTTTTTGATGAGTCTGGTTAAAGGTTTGTCAATTTTGTTTATTTTTTCAGAGAAGCAGCTCCTGGATTCATTGATCCTTTGAATTGTTTGTTTGTTTGTATGTTATTTAATTCTGCTCTGATCTTGATCATTTTCTTCCTTCTACTCACTCTGGGCTTTGTTTGTTGTTGTTCCTCTAGTTCTTTTTAGATGTATGGTTAGGTTGTTTATTTGAGAATTTTCTATCTTTTTCAGTAGAGCTGTATTGCTGTGAACTTCCCTCTCAGGACTGACTTTACTGTGTCCCATAGGTTTTGAGTTGTTGTATGTTCATTTTCATTTGTTTCTAGTTACTTTTTGATTTTTTCCTTGATCTCATTGCTACCTCATTCATTATTTAAAAACATGTTATTCCATCTCCTTGTATTTGAATATTTTCGAGTTTTTTTACTTGTGGTTGGTTTCTAGTTTCAAGCCATTGTGATCCAAGAAGGTTCTTGATATGATTGCAGTTTTCTTGAGTTTGTTGAGTCTTGTTTTGTGTCCTATCATGTGGTCTCTCATGGAAAATGTTCCATATGTGTTTGAAAAGAATGTGTATTTTGCTTCTTTGGAGTGAAATGTTCTGTGAGTATCAATGAAGTACATTTTATCTAGAGTGTCATTCAGTGCCACCATATCCTTATTGATTCTTTGTTTGGAAGATCTATCCATTGTTGACAGTGGCATGTTAAAATTTCCTATGATGACTGTGTTGCTGTCTATCTTTCTTGAAGTCCTCCAAGATTTTCCTTGTATTACTAGGTGCTCCTATGTTGTGTGCATATATGTTTATAAGGGTTATATTCTCCTGGTGGACTACTCCCTTAAGTATTATATAGTGACCTTGTTTGTGTCCTGTTATGGCCTTTGTTTTGAAGTCTGTTTTGTCTGATGTAAGTATTCCTACCCCAGCTTTATTTTTTTCCATGTCTTTTTGTTGGGATATTTTTTCCATCCCTTCACTTTCAGTCTGTATAGGTCTTTTTTCTGAGTTTGGTCTGTTGTAGACAGCATATATGTGAGTCATGTTTTCATTTCTATTCAGCTGCCATATGTCTTTTGATTGGAGCATTTAATCCATTTACATTTAAGGTTATTAATGATAGGTACTTATTTACCGCCATTTTTCCCCTTTTATACTTGTGTTTCTCTCTCTGTCTCTTTCTTTCTCTCTGTCTTTCTTTTTCTTCATCTTTTAAGCAGACCCTTTAGCATCTCTTGCAATGCTAGTTTGGTGGAGATGTACTCTTTTAGGTTTTTGTTTTTGTTTTGTTTTGTTTTTGTCTGGGAATCTCCTTATTTCACCTTCCATTTTAAGTGAGAGCCTTGCTGGGTAGAGTAGTCTTGGTTTTAGGCCTTTGCTTTTCATTACTTGGAATATTTCATGCCAGTCCCTTCTCACTTGTCGTGTTTCTGTTGAGAAATCTGCTTATAGCCTTACTGGAGCTCCCTTGTATGTTACTAGCTGTTTTTCCCTTTTTGCCTTTAAGATTACTCTTTGTCTTTAAATTTTGCCATTTTAATTATGATGTGTCATGGAGTGGTCCTCTTTGGGTTCATTTTGATTGAGACCCTCTGTGGCTTCCTGGACTTGCGTAACTTTTTCCCTCATCAAGTTCGGGAAGTTTTCTGCCATTACTTTTTCAAACAGGTTTTCTGTACCTTGCTCCTTTTCTTTTCCTTCTGGTATCCTTATGATGCAAATATTATTATGTTTCATGTTGTCCTGCAGCTTCATTCTTTTTTAACTATCTTCATTCTTTTTTGACTCTTTTTTCATTTTGTTGCTCTGTCTGAGTGTATTTTTCTACTTTGTCCTCCAGGTCTCTGATTTGATCCTCTGCTTCATCTAGTCTCCTTTTAATTCCTTGTAGTGTATTCTTCATTTCAGATATTGGATTCTCATTTCCTCACGGCTCTTTTTCATGTTGATGTAGTTCCCAGTAAGTTCCTTATCATTTCCATAGAGTTCCTTGTAGTTCTCACTGAGCTCCTTGAGCATCCATGTAAACATTATTTTGAACACTGTGTCTGATATAGATTGCTTGCCTCGATTTTACTTAACACTCTTTCTGGGGGATTCCTCCCTTCCTTTTGACTGGGGGTTGTTTCTTTGTCTCCCCATTTTAGTTTACTCCTTTTGTTTGTTTTTGTGTATTAGATTGATCTGCTTTGACTCCCTGGCTTCATGGGGTGGCCTTCTGTGGTAGGAGACCTGTGAGACTCAGTGGTGCCGTTTCCTTGATCTCCTGAACTGGATGATCTTGTGATGCTCTTTATGCTGTTTATATGGGCTCTCTTGTACTTTGGTTTTGGATGTTGGTAGGTTTTTCTTTGGTGGATTCTTCCCGCTGGCTGCCTGAGAGTCACACCGCCCAATGTGTCTTGTATGCAATTGTGCAGGAGCTGCCAGGACAAAACAGTACAGTCCAGGAAACAAAATCCGCACCTGCAAATAAACCCCGAACCACAATCGCACTATCAACAACAAATGAGCACATATTAATAAAAATGAAAAGAGGTTAAGACTATTATGAGAATGGAAAAATGAATATGAGATTACTAATGGAAAGAAAAATGATTTTAGCAGGGTAGAGAGAGGAGAAATAACAATAGGTCATAGAAACAAGATGAAGAAAGGAAGGCATTTTACATCATAAATAAAAAAAGGAGGGAAGAAGGCAAAATAGGATAAGAAAAAGGAAGAGTATAATATGAGGTTTAAAATTTTTTTTTAAATAGTGAAAAAATAGGGTCAAAATTGAAGAACAACATCTACCACAGTAATATCATCAACAAATGAACAAAGATTAATAAAAGTGGAAAGGGAATAAGAAGGACAAAAGAAAGAAAAAAAGATTATGAGATGTCTAAAAGAAAGTAAAGTGGTTTTTGAGAGTATACAGGGAGAATAAATAATAAGAGTAAGGAATGAAAACCAAGCTAAGAGAGGGAAAAAATGAAATTTAAAACAAAAAAAAAAGAAAGGACAGGAGGAGGGCAAAGTGAAGTTGGAGAGAGGAGCAGTAAAATTTGTGTTTGAACACAAAAATAGTGAGCATCTTGGAATAAAATTGAATAAATACAAGTACAACCACCATATTAACAACCAACAAGCAAAGTTTAATAAAAGTGAAGAGATAATAAGGATATTATAAGAAAGGGAAAAAGTATGGGATGATTAATGGCAAGAAAAATGGTTTTCAGAGGCTGGAGGGAGAGGAAATAAGAGTACAGAATAGAAAGAAGGCATAGAATAAGAAAAAATAAAATTTAAAACAAAAATAAGAAGATGAAGAAGGCAAAATGAAGGGAAGGTAGGAGTAAAGTGAAATTTGAAATAAACTAAAATAAAAATTATAGTGCAATAATAGGAACAAACTTGAAGAAAGAGAAGAAATGTTAACAAGCTATGCAGGTGAGAAGATAATGCAAACAATGAAGAAGAGCACGGTGGAATTCATCTCAGCAGAATCTAGTGTTCGCCACTGTCTTCTCTTTCTGGACCCACCCCTTGTGGTGTCAGATGGTGTCCTAGTCTGGCCCTAGGCAGCCTGTTCGAGACTACTAGTGGTCCACAGTCTGACTGTCTCCTTCAGGCTTGGCTGCTCCCCACTGTTCTGCCCTGCCAGCTTTCCATCAGCACAAGGCCCAGGAGTGGTTGATCTAATGCCCAGGGGTGCTGCCAATACCACCTCCACCTGCCTCCAGAGGGGGCCTCTGGTGCCATCAAGAGGGTGGAATCCCTGGGTCACCCCCTGAGGGGTACTCTTCAGTCTTCAGGGAAGATGGTAGGATTGTGTCCCAGACCTACCACCCCCAACACACACCTTGGTTTGTCCCAGATTATTTCCAATAATGTATAGTTTCCGATGAATTAGGTGTCTGTTTCCTGTGAGGTGCCAATCTGTGCAAAAGGGGCAGCTCTTTCCTGCTTGGTGCTGACAGTAGCTCTGTGTAAGAGCCAAGGCTGGGCAGGTCCCTGAACCTACTTGCTGCACCGGTCGCTAATCTGTCTGCTCTGCCGGTTTCAGTGGATCAGGCAGGGCCTGAGGATCCAGCATAGCTTGTAGAGTCTGATAGAAGTTCAGAAAGGGACCTTTTTGAGCTTCTCCTTCTTTCCCCTGTGGATATGCACTGAGCAGGGGGCTCCTGAGCCTAGACTTACTGATCTGCAGAGCCTGCAATCCCTCAGGTGGGGTTTGGGCACACCTGCCAGTGAGGGGACCTGCCTAGCTGCAACAATCTCCGACATTCAGCTTCTAGCCTCCCAGTCTGCAGCCTGACTCCCTAGCAGGGGACTCAGTCCTGAACTCTCCACTCTGCATAGCCTCCTGCTCGCCAGCTACAGTGCATCAGGTCCCACAGTCCCTTCAGCGTGACACTTTCTGTTCTTCCTGTGCAGCTGGACTCAGTGGGATCGGACTGTGCTTTCTGGTTTCTTTGTTGGCAAAGCCGCTGCATGCATGCATGCGAGCACAGGGTCCCTGTCAATTCTGGCCTCAGATCCTCTTTTAAAAACGTCTCTATATGGCCCCCACACTGCAGCACCAAGCACTGCGTTGGTTCTCTGCATGCTACACCTCCTCAGAAAGCAGTCTCTCTTGGTCAGGGCTGTCCACAGCCTGCCAGTTACGCTGACAGTTTTAGGAGATAGGGTTTCTCTCTGGATCTCTCCTGGGTGTGCTGCAGCTATGAACATGCTGCTTGAAGTGTGTGTGCAGCTTGAGTCTCTCAGACTTTGTACACCCTTCCAAGTCTCTCTCAATTAGGGTTGGTGGTTTTCCTCTGTGGGGCCTGAGCCCCATTCCTGGACTTCAGGACCAGGCAGGAGCCACTAAGCTGCGTTTTCTGACTGATCTTTCCTGTGCTGCAGGTGCCTTGTACAGGGCATTTCCCCCTCAACTTATAAACTCTCTTACTGGACAGTGCTAAGCATCGTCTGTACCCCTTGGCTTCAAAAATTCCTATCAGCTGAGATTCTGTTGACTGTTTACTTGGTCACTTTTTGGAAGATTGGCCAAAAGTCCCTGCTGGGGACACAAGCAAGTGGGCTCAGCTTTAACCTACTGGCAGCTGTCTTCCAAATCCTCTGTCTTTATCAATTCTGAGTGGAGAACCTGCTTTTAAAGGCCAGCCTTTCTTTGATATAGTTCCTGTTTATTCTCAGGGAATTCATCTCTGGGTTTTCTAGAAATTTATATAGTAATATTCTGAATGAAGTTTATTTTGTTTCATTTTATTTTGTTTTATCCCTTCTGTACCCTCTTCTACTTGTATCCACCCTTCCCTCCCTTCCCAATTAAAACGTGTTGATCAAGACTGCTGAATGATTAATTTCGATCAGAATCATTTTGTGATCTTAGGAGGATGAATTCTCTTTTTTTCACTATGAGGACATATTGGAATGCCTTTTTCTCCCTGTGCAGCAAAAATACCCTTAGTATTAGGGAAAATCGTAATATATATTTTGTTTCCATATTCACATATTCCTTCCCCACTCTCAGCACACACCCACACACACCCACACACAGCATGACAGGACAGAAGAGCCTAGAGGAGGAAAGGAAGGAAATGCAGAATCGTATATACCATCAAAATCAGCTAAATAAAGTCATTGAAGGCTGCCTGTATTAACCAAGGCCAATTGGGGAATGGCTACTTAGTGGCTGTCTGAAGACTTTGTTGGCATAAATTATTTCTGTTTGAGGTAAATGATTGGGTTTCACTGGAAAAACTGCCAGATATACTTCTTTGGTGTTCCATGATGGGTGGCACATAGCACTTCAGTTCAGTAACTCAGCCATGCTACCATCTGCCCAGCGCTCTCATTCTGTTGGCTGGCATGCCATTTATTTGCTTTTAACATGCAACCCATACAAAAATCCTCATAATCTGCCAAAATTAGAAATGCAGCTGTTTTAAATCTTTAACAGCAATAACACTATTCATTATGCCAGTATAGAGGGATAAAATAGAAAGATGTATTTGGAAAGAGCAATACTACACTAGGTTGTATTTGTACCTCTACTTTTCTGAGTATTTTTAAGACATTTGTACCAGTTACCAGTGTTGACTGTAGGCTCACAGTGGAGTCGACACATAGAAATGTCAAATATCTCTTTCCTGTATATATTTTAATAAAAGAATTGGGATTCAAATGAATCAAGCTCAGATTCATTTTTTTCATGTTATCAAGCAATGTCAACTTTTCAATTTCCAGAAACTGATACATTTCTGGCTTACTCTGGGCCTCATCTTACTGTATTTTAATTCTCTCCAGCAGTTTCTTGAGGGTTCTGATCATTATAACTTGCTAATTCTGGGAACATGGAGCTATATGGAGAATTCTCAATGAGGCCAAGCAGTTGGTCCTCCATTAAAAAAAAAAAAAAAAAGATGAGGACAAAACGATGTCATCCACAATCAGATTATTTAGGAATGATAGATACTAGGAAATGATAAAATCTTGTATGAAGTACTCCATCCTGAGACACATTTCTTCACGGTGATTAGACATAACTATTTTTAAATTAAAGTTGGATAGTTTGAGATTGGTTTGCTCCATTCTTTATACTTTGACGTCCATATAAGTTTAAAGATTTTATTTACTCATTATTTTAGAGAGGAGAAGAGAGGAAGAAGGAGAGGGATAGAAACATCGATATGTGAGGGAAACATCCACTAGTTGCCTGTTGCACGCCCCCAGCTGGGGGCTGGCCTGAAACCCAGGCATGTGTCATGACTGGGAATTGAACCAGTGACCTTTTGGTTGCATACCAACCCACTGAGCCACACCAGTCATGGCATTCATATAAGTTTAAAGTAATAAGTTGAATTCATTTGGTCATATGTTAATGTTGCTCCCATATGAGATCTTTTACCATATGAATTTCAAACACTTAAAAAAATCATTAATATTTATAGAACTGACCTATAAAAATTAACTTCCTGTGGAAACAGGGCACGAAAAGCAATGAGAGAGAAAGACACAAGTTTGCTAAAATGGATATACTTGATATGCATTTATTTATCTTACATATCCAAGAAGATTAATTACACTAAAGAACAGTATGTCATAGTTCTTAAAAAATCCTCATAACAATTAGCTCAGTGGCAGACAGTTAGTATTCACTCTACAAATACTTGTTCAAGATAGATATGCTTGGCTTGGCAGTTTAAGATGTCATAAGTGGATCTCAATTTGAAAGGAAAAATTTAATTTGGATTTTAAGGAGTTAAAATATTTGGACAATTTCTAAGTTAAAAGACATTAGACCTTATGACATGTTATTATGACAATTATTGTAAAATTTTAATGAAAAATATTTGTTTAATTTTATAGACTCAAAATAGTTCCTTTCTACCTAGAACACGTATAATATCTATATATTGAGCCTATTAGATTCACTTCGTTGTTCTTCAGGCTAACAGTAACCTCAGGATCGTCTCATATAAAGTTCTACTGTTGTTGGTTTAGTGCTTTTTAAAACGTGTGGTGCTGAGCAGGGGCCTTGGTGGGCTGTCTCTGATGACTGAAATCTATTTTTGTTCTCTTGGAGCACTTAACACACAGAACAAGTGAGACGAGCCTAAATGCATCTCTTCAGCCTGAAATTAGATTGATTACCATAGATGATACCACCCCAGCGAGTCAGTAGTCAAAACCTGAAAGTTTTTTAAATAAACTTTTAAATGTTTGAATAGTTTTATATTTACAGAAAGTTTGCAGAGATAGTACAGAGAGGTCACCTCACCCAGACTTCCTTTCCACTGAGGTGATCATCTTACATCATCATGGTACATTTGTCAAATGTAAGAAATCAGCAGTGGCACATGATTTGAACTATACATTTTTTTGCCATCAGTGTTCTGTTTCTGCTCCAGGACCCCCTCTGGAGTACCTCACTGCATTTGATTATGTTTCTCCAGTCTCCTCTGGACTGTGACAATCTCTCAGACTTCCCTGTTTTTCATGGCCTTCACAATTTTGAGGAACACCAACCAGGTGTTCTTTAGAATGTCTCCAGTCCTGGTTTAGCTGATATTTTTCTCATGATTAAATTGGGGTTATGCATATTTGGTTAAAGGGTACCACAGCCCTGGCCGGGTAGTTCAGTGGGTTAAGAGTGTTATCCTGATGTACCAAGGTCGCAGGTTGGATCACCCGTCAGGACACATACAAGAATCAGCCATTGAATGCATGCATAAGTAGAATAACAATTCTCTCTCTTTCTCTTTTAAATCAATCAATAAAAAATTTTAAAAACAGAAGTACCACAAATAGATAAGTTTTTACTAATGGGAATACACTACTTATACATGGTATCAGGTATGTGATACCGTCACACCTTCATTGATGATGTTAACCTTCATCACTTGGTTAGGTGGGTTGGCCAGGTTTCTTCACTGTAGACTGTTTTTCCCTTCCCTACTCTGTAGAAAGTGAAAAATTTCTGGCTAACTCTGGCTCTCATCTTATTCTATGTTTATTTTTCCCAGAAGCTTTTTGAGGTTCTGATTATGATAACCCGCTAATCCAAAGAGCATGGTAATGGCCAGCTGTGTGGAGAATTCTCAATGAGACCAAGCAGAGCTAAGTTACACTTTCTGAAAGTGGGATTAACTGCGTATATTAAGTTGAATTATTCTGGAAGGAAGATTTGTCTCTTCTCAATTTATTTATTCAAAACCCTGTTTTAGGTGTTTATTTTTTATTATTTACTACATTTGATAACACAAATTCTAGTGCTATTTGTGGTTTGAGTGCATTTTTTCTTATTGCATATGTAAAGAGAATGCACACTTAGTATGTATAAAGAGATCGTTGTGAACACCAGTGAACGCCAGTATAAGCGACCTTGATGGTTAACTTTACTTGTCAGTTGACTGGGTCACGGGTGCCCACGTATTTGATTAAAGATTATTCTGGGTGTGTCTGTGAGGGTGTTTTGGATAAGATTAATCTTTGAATCAATAGACTTAGTAAAGCAGATTGCCCTCCCCAGTGGGTGTGGGCCTCATCCAGTCCCTGATAGGCCTGACTACAACAAAAAGGCAGAGTAAGGGAGGACAGTCTGCCTGTCTTTGATCTGGGACATTAGCCTGCTCCTGCCCTTAGGCTGGTCCTGGAACTGTATATATCATTCGCTCTGCAGCTTGCTGACTGCCAATCTTGGGACTTGTTAGCCTTCATAATGGTGTGAGGCAATTCTGTATATATTTTTATTCTATGGGTTCTTTTGCTCTAGAGAACTCCGATTGGTAGTGATCCCACGGAAGAATTAGAGGAATACCCCAACCTGGGAAATCCTTTGTGTGTGCCCCTTCCCTGACACTGTCTCTTTTTGCTGTCTTGAAGGTTATGTTAATCATCTCTTTGCAGTTATTGTTTTATATGATGAGATTTAAAACTTACAAATTGATATTCTTCTGAGGTGGTTAGGTAGCTGTGATTCTTAGCCAGCAAAAGCTGTGAAATAATTCATTAACTTTTAGATTTGTCTCTTTTATTTAAGGAAATAAAATGCATCTCTTTCTTAATTCTTTGGTAGTAATAATGACAAAGCACACCCTGTGTACGGAATAAGGTAGCTCTTATGGAGTTTCTTCATAATTAACCTACTTCTGGAGCAGGTGCTCATCAATGTGTAAGGATCTTCTTATCTTTTTATATTCAAATTTTCCATAAAAAAGGAGCTTCAATAACAATTTTCAATTATTGTAGTGAAAATTGAAGAAACCTGACACATTAATACTATGGTAAAAGTTAAGTTGCATAAAAATATATCTTGGAACAAATGTATAAGTTTTTACTATCTTGTTTTATCTCAATTTAAAGACCCATAGTTATTTTTTTAAAGCAAATATTGGTTTGGTGACCTTACCTTGCTAAGACTAGTAGGCAAGGACAACATATTTAGACAAATCTCGTATTCAACCTTATGGCTACCACATACATTTTGAAATTACATTTTTAAATATTTGAAGTGAATATGCACTTGCAATAATAGTCATATTATCACTAAAACAAAGACTTGCAAGGTTCAAATCCTGATAGTTATATCAACTTGTCATCAGTGGGAACGAGGCCCTTCCACAGGATCGTAAGGAAAACATTCATAGGACCCAAGCACGGGAGATTGTGCTGTGACGTGGTTTATTCATGTGGAAATACAAGCTGCCCTCTGGGTTTCCAGTGTCTCTTCTCCCTTTGTCCTGCCATAGAAAAAGCCCAGCTGTGTCCTCAGCAAGGCCAAGACAAAAGCCTGTGTCCAGAGTTTAGTCCTTTGGAGCTCGCAGGTCTCAGTCCCCATCCAAGTAGCTGCGCTTGTTCCCAGCTGCACCAGTGGTGGAGTCCACGTTGTTGCTGGCCATGTGGCTACAATGATCACACGTCTGTGGAGAGAGAATGCTCAAGTGCACAGGGCAAGCATGTTACTGGATGGGCGACAGAGAGAGGGAAAGCTTAGTTCTTTTGGAGCCCACGTCAACTGCCATGAGTCCCGGTAGCTGTTAGAGCCACGTGGTGCGTACTCCTGGACGTTAGAGCACACAAACAAATGGGGCATTTGTGTCACCAGGTGGTGGAAAAAGAGAGAGAGAGAGAGAGCACGCACTCCTTTGTTCCCCTGGGATTATATTATCTTGAGCTTGGTGCCTTTTCAAAGTGACCAATTTCCCAAATGTTCATAAGCTTTGCATGGGATTACAGTCTGTAGTTAGATTGGCAGGTCTTTATGGCCCAGAACCTCTACCCATGTGCTCCCCAACAATCTGGTACTGGAAGGGAGTAGGGAGGAGTGTAAGTCCCTTGGGGGAACAATGTTATGATCACCTAGAGCGTGAAAAGCTTGAACTTCCTGGTGAAGGAGACAGCCTCGTGCTTCCCATTGTATTAAGCTCAAAGTCTAGTTCCCTTTGCCCTCTTTCTTTTATCAACATCTAGTTAAAAACCTACGGCAGCAAACTCTCCAAATCATTTAAGCTTGTCTACTGAAAATGTGCAGAATAATCCTAATCTCTCTTATCCATGTCATCTTTTAAGTATGTCATCCCCTAAAGTCTTTTTTATAGAATGTGCAGAGCAGGCACATTGCCAGGATGAAGTTGCCAATCACCAGTTGACCATAGCTGTGGCATTCTGAATCATCTGAATGGTTTCCGTGGAGGAAGGTTCAAGCTTAACACAAAATTTGGTGCAGATTTGTTGCTCTACTCACTCAGTCATTTTGAATTCAACAACTACACAGTACACACGCTCACTCAACAGCATCTACCATCCCCACTGACTAGTACAGTGAAGTCATCATTGTTCACGCATGTGCATTCCAGTCCACTCTCCTTGGCTGCCAGGTTACGTCGATGTTACACAAACCATTTTCATTATTAATACATATATCACCTCACATGTTTATTTTTTTGGTGAGAACTTTTAAGTTCTACTCTCAGTAAATTTCAATTATACAATACAGTGTTATCAATTATAGTCGCCATGTTATACATTAGATCATTAGACTTTATTCATCTTACAACCTGGAAACGTTTTCACAGTTCCTTCAAGTACTCATCTAAAAAGATCATTTGGGTTCTTGATTTGGCCATCACATTAAACTGTCCTTCTGCATGTCTTCTTATTTGCTTCATAAAGGGCATCACTATGTGTTAACCATTTAGGTAGGAATGATAAAAATACTAGAATGACTAACAATACTATTAAGCAACATCAGTCTTAGATGAGAGGCAAGCCCTTGTGTGCAATACTGATACATTTAGCTTTCGAGGTCAATTGGAGCTGTAGTCAGGAGTGATGAGTAGCTAATGAAGATTGAAATGTCAGAAGCCAGGTAGTTCAAGTGGTCATGACAGGGTCAGAGATCTGTTATCCTGAAAGATGTATCTCAGGGGTCATATTCTGATGATATATGAGCAACAAGTCCAGGAAGTTATATCAACATCCTGGAAGCCAATAGAGACAGGCTAGAACCAGGAGTCTAGAGAAAGGTACTAATATTATGAAGTGGTCAGCTAATGAGCATCATATATAAGCAGAATGTTAAGCCCCAGAGGACACAGAAGTACCCCAAATGGAGGAAATGATCAAGTTGGGAAGTGACAATTGTTTGGTTGTATCTGGAAAGAATTTAATTTGAGAGGTGGGTGATGCTGGACCTACAGCTCTGTTCCAGAAATCATCTATTTAGGTATATAAAAGTTCCAGAAGGTCAGGTGCATTATCTTTCTTCTTCATTGTATAATCCCTTGTACCTAGAAGAGAGCCAGATACCTAGTAAGCACAACAACTAAAAGTTAAATGAATGACTGAATCTAATAGGTCAGAAAGTTCTGTTAAATTACCTGGTACAAAACAGTAAGCATTTCTTGCCATTTGCCAGTTCAAGTCACCATATTCTCCCACCATATTCACTAGAATGGTTTCCTAATAGGTTTCCATGCCTCTAGTCTTGTTCCCTCTCATCCCTTCCTCTCCATCGTGCAGCCCTAGTAAATTCTAAAGCCTAAATTTGGTCATGCCATTCTCTATAGAAAGCCCTTTAATAGCACAAGGATGAATCTTCCTACACGACTTATGAAACAGTGATTTGCCTTTTGCTTATTTCTCCAGCCATATGGCCCCTATTCCACTCCATACTCTGCTAAACTCCAGTGTACGGTCATATGGAGCCTTTCATTTCCTTTAATAGATTACAATGTCTGTCTTTCTTGCGGTGCCCCATTGCACTTGCTTGTTCTGCAACCTGCGCTATTCATACGCACCTTCGGCCTCTTCCGGTTTGCCTGGCTAACTTCTATTGGTCTGTCATAACTTGGCACCTACACCCTCCCCCAGGAAGTCCTACCTGTGGCAGCAACTTCATGTCAGGGAGCTCTCCCTACCTGGTGCTCCCTTCATTAACATTTATCACACTGTGTTTATAATAACATGTTTACTGATTTTAAAGTAGAGGAAAGGGGCCATAGTTATCTAATATAGCACCTTGCGATCTTGAAGTAGAATATGCTCTAATCCTTTTGCAACAGAGATGTCACATTCCTGCCAAAAAAGAGCTATCTCTTCTTCTTAACTTATACATGTTTATGCAGTGCCATGATATTCTTTGTGGAACAATACTATAGCTTTTGACAGGGCAAAAATTGCATAGACTGACTTGGGTATGAGTCTGTGTACTTCTTTCTATATGTGTGTGCAATAACTAGTTGTTGCCCTAATTATTTCCAGTGGTGTCCAATAAGTACTTATTTTCTTCATTCTATCTTTGTCTTACATGTAATGATCTCAAAGGTTTTTATATATTCATTTGAGTCAAGAGTACTAGAAACAACCCCCAAACCCAGTGGAGTATGATGGTCCCCCTGTCACTTTCTGCCTGGTGGTCTGCATCCCACATCACCAGTCCCAGAATTCAATTGCCAGACCTGGTGCACAGGGGGAGTTTAGCAGAGGTGAAGGAGGTTTCTCCAAGGGTGAAAGGCAGAAAGTAGAAAGGAGGTATTATGTTAGTGCACAGTCTGGTAGTTGTAGTCATAAATGTTATCATGTTTTTTGCATAGAAGGTGATGGGAAATTTCTGGACTTAAATGAGAAAAGCTTTGTGAGCTGAGGATCGGTAAATGGAGACAAAGTAATTTAAAGTGAAACAGGTAAAGAATGATAAAAAAAGAAAAAATCTGGGGAAAAAAATCTTGGGTTTGAAAACATCACAAATAAAATCTTAAATTCCTCGAGGTAGGAAATGACCCAGGCTATGTTTCTTAACCTCAGTTCAGTAAAATGACATAAAAATCTAAAGGACAAGTAAAATATATCAACTTAAAAATTTTAAAAAATCCAGATTCAGGTTAAAGAAAAAAAGGCAACAATGGGACTGTAAACTGTTTGGAAATGCACGGTGCCGAGAGCCCTGCACACCATGGGCTTTGAGGGTATTGCCAGAGGGCCTTGAAAAGACAGTGTATGTTCC